>OZ036015.1:6335265-6445265 GCA_964035015.1 Corallium rubrum
TTATTAGAGGGAGGGTTTTATTAGAGGGAGGGGGTTTATTAAAGAGAGGGGGTTTATTAGAGGGATGGGTTTATTAGAGGGATGGGTTTATTAGAGGGAAAGGATTTATTAGAAGGAGAGGGATTATTAGAGGGATGGTTTTATTAGAGGGAGGATTTTTATTATAGGGATTGGTTTATTAAAGGTCGGGGTTTTATTAGAGGTAGAGGTTTTATTAGAGGGAGGGGGTTTATTAGGGGGAGGTGGTTTATTAGAGGGATGGGCTTATTAGAGGGATGGGTTTATTACAGGGAGGGGGTTCATTAGAGGAAAGGGGTTTATTAGAGGGAGGGTTTTTTAGAGGGAGGGGTTTTATTAGGGGGAGTTTTGTTATTAGAGGGAGGGGTTTTCTTCGAGAGAGGGGGTTTATTAGAGGGAGGCGTTTTATTCGAGAGAGGGGCTTTATTAGAGGGAGGGGTTTTATTAGAGGGAGGAGGTTTATTAGAGGGAGGAGGCTTATTAGAGTGAGGGGGTTTATTAGTGGGGGGGGGGGGGTTTGTTAGAGGGAGGGGCTTTATTAGAGGGAGGGGGTTTATTAGAGGGATGGGTTTGCTAGAGGGAAGGTTTTTATTATGGGGATGGGTTTGTTAGAGGTAGGGGGTTTATTAGAGGGATGGGTTTATTAGAGGGATGGGTTTATTAGAGGGATGGGTTTATTAGAGGGATGGGTTTATTAGAGGGAAAGGGTTTATTAGAAGGAGGGGGTTTATTAAAGGGAGGGGGTTTACTAGAGGGAGGGTTTTTATTATAGGGATGGGTTTATTAGAGGTAGGGGGTTAATTAGAGGGAGGGTGTTTATTAGAGGGAGGGGGTTATTACAAGGAGGGGCTTTATTACAGGGATGGGTTTATTAGACGGAGGGTTTTTATTATAGGGATGGGTTTATTAGATGTAGGCTGTTTATTAGAGGGAGGGGGTTTGTTAGAGAGAGGGGGTTTATTAGAGGTAGAGGTAGTTGCTTTGTTAGAGGGATGGGTTTATTAGAGGGAGGGGGTTTATTAGAAGGAGGGGGTTTATTAGAGGGAGGTGGTTTATTAGAGGGATGGGCTTATTAGAGGGTTGGGTTTATTAGAGGGAGGGGGTTTATTAGAGGGAGGGGTTTTATTAGAGGGAGGGGGTTTATTAGAGGGAGGTGTTTTATTAGAGGGAGGGGTTTTATTAGAGGGAGGGGTTTTATTAGAGGTAGGGGTTTTATTAGAGGGAGGGGGTTTATTAAAGGGAGGGGGTTTATTAGAGGGATGGGTTTACTAGAGGGAGGGTTTTTATTATAGGGATGGGTTTATTAGAGGTAGGGGGTTAATCAGAGGGAGGGTGTTTATTAGAGGGAGCGGGTTTATTACAAGGAGGGGGTTTATTACAGGGATGGGTTTATTAGACGGAGGGTTTTTATTATAGGGATGGGTTTATTAGATGTAGGCTGTTTATTAGAGGGAGGGGTTTATTAGAGGGAGGGGGTTTATTAGAGGTAGAGGTAGTTGGTTTATTAGAGGGATGGGTTTATTAGAGGGAGGGGGTTTATTAGAAGGAGGGGGTTTATTAGAGGGAGGTGGTTTATTAGAGTAATGGGCTTATTAGAGGGATGGGTTTATTAGAGGGAGGGGGTTATTAGAGGTAGGGGTTTTATTAGAGGGTGGGGGTTTATTAGAGCGAGGGGGTTTATTAGAGGGAGGGTTTTATTAGAGGGAGGGGGTTTATTAAAGAGAGGGGGTTTATTAGAGGGATGGGTTTATTAGAGGGATGGGTTTATTAGAGGGAAAGGATTTATTAGGAGAGGGATTATTAGAGGGATGGTTTTATTAGAGGGAGGATTTTTATTATAGGGATTGGTTTATTAAAGGTCGGGGTTTTATTAGAGGTAGAGGTTTTATTAGAGGGAGGGGGTTTATTAGGGGGAGGTGGTTTATTAGAGGGATGGGCTTATTAGAGGGATGGGTTTATTACAGGGAGGGGGTTCATTAGAGGAAAGGGGTTTATTAGAGGGAGGGTTTTTTAGAGGGAGGGGTTTTATTAGGGGGAGTTTTGTTATTAGAGGGAGGGGTTTTCTTCGAGAGAGGGGGTTTATTAGAGGGAGGCGTTTTATTCGAGAGAGGGGCTTTATTAGAGGGAGGGGTTTTATTAGAGGGAGGAGGTTTATTAGAGGGAGGAGGCTTATTAGAGTGAGGGGGTTTATTAGTGGGGGGGGGGGGGGTTTGTTAGAGGGAGGGGCTTTATTAGAGGGAGGGGGTTTATTAGAGGGATGGGTTTATTAGAGGGAAGGGGTTTATTAGAGGTACGGGGTTTATTAGACGGATGTGTCTATTAGAGGGAGGGTGTTTGTCAGAGTGAGGGAATTTATTAGTGGGACGGGGTTTATTAGAGGGATGGGGTTTATTAGAGTGTGGGGGTTTATTAGAGGGAGCAGATTTGTTAAAGTGATGGGGTTAATTAGAGGGTGGGGGTTTGTTAGAGAGACGAGGTTTCTTATAGGGAGGAGGTTTATTAGAGTAAGGGGGTTTATTAGAGTGAAGCGGCTTATTAGAGGGAGGGGGTTCATTAGAGGAAGTGGGATTATTAGAGGAAGGGTTTTTTAGAGGGAGGGGTTTTATTAGAGGGAGTGGGGTTATTAGAGGGAGGGGTTTTATTCGAGAGAGGGGGTTTATTAGAGGGAGGGGTTTTATTCGAGAGAGGAGGTTTTTTAGAGGGAGGGGTTTTATTAGAGGGAGGAGATTTATTAGAGGTAGGAGGCTTATTAGAGTGAGGGGGTTTATTAGTGGGGGGGGGTTGTTAGAGGGAGGGGGTTTATTAGAGCGAGTGGTTTATTAGAGGGAGGGGTTTATTGGAGGGAGGGGGTTTATTAGAGGGAGGGGGTTTATTAGAGGGAGGTGGTTTATTAGAGGGATGGGCTTATTAGAGGGGTGGGTTTATTAGAGGGAGGCGGTTTATTAGAGGTAGGGCTTTTATTAGAGGGAGGGGGTTTATTAGAGGGAGGGGGTTTATTAGAGTGAGGGGTTTTATTACAGGGAGGGGGTTTACTAAAGGAAGGGGGTTTATTAGAGGGATGGGTTTATTAGAGGGATGGGTTTATTAGAGGGATGGGTTTATTAGAGGGAAAGCGTTTATTAGAAGGAGAGGGTTATTAGAAGGAGAGGGTTTATTAGAGGGATGGTTTTATTAGAGGGAGGGTTTTTATTATAGGGATGGGTTTATTAGAGGTAGGGGGTTTATTAGATGTAGGGGATTTATTAGAGGGAGGGGGTTTATTAGAGGGAGGGGATTTATTAGAGCTAGGGGGTTTTGTAAGTGGATTGGTTTAATTTAGGGATGGGTTTATTAGAGGGAGGGGGTTTATTAGAGGGAGGGGGTTTATTAGAGGGAGGGGTTTATTAGAGGGATGGGTTTATTAGAGGGATGGGTTGATTAGAGGGAAAGGGTTTATTAGAAGGAGGGGGTTTATTAGAGGGATGGGTTTGCTAGAGGGAAGGTTTTTATTATGGGGATGGGTTTGTTAGAGGTAGGGAGTTTATTAGAGGGATGGGTTTATTAGAGGGATGGGTTTATTAGAGGGATGGGTTTATTAGAGGGAAAGGGTTTATTAGAAGGAGGGGGTTTATTAAAGGGAGGGGGTTTACTAGAGGGAGGGTTTTTATTAAAGGGATGGGTTTATTAGAGGTAGGGGGTTAATTAGAGGGAGGGTGTTTATTAGAGGGAGGGGGTTTATTACAAGGAGGGGCTTTATTACAGGGATGGGTTTATTAGACGGAGGGTTTTTATTATAGGGATGGGTTTATTAGATGTAGGCTGTTTATTAGAGGGAGGGGGTTTGTTAGAGAGAGGGGGTTTATTAGAGGTAGAGGTAGTTGCTTTGTTAGAGGGATGGGTTTATTAGAGGGAGGGGGTTTATTAGAAGGAGGGGGTTTATTAGAGGGAGGTGGTTTATTAGAGGGATGGGCTTATTAGAGGGTTGGGTTTATTAGAGGGAGGGGGTTTATTAGAGGGAGGGGTTTTATTAGAGGGAGGGGGTTTATTAGAGGGAGGGGGTTTATTAGAGGGAGGGGTTTTATTAGAGGGAGGGGTTTTATTAGAGGGAGGGGGTTTATTAAAGGGAGGGGGTTTATTAGAGGGATGGGTTTACTAGAGGGAGTGTTTTTATTATAGGGATGGGTTTATTAGACGTAGGGGGTTAATCAGAGGGAGGGTGTTTATTAGAGGGAGCGGGTTTATTACAAGGAGGGGGTTTATTACAGGGATGGGTTTATTAGACGGAGGGTTTTTATTATAGGGATGGGTTTATTAGATGTAGGCTGTTTATTAGAGGGAGGGGGTTTATTAGAGGGAGGGGGTTTATTAGAGGTAGAGGTAGTTGGTTTATTAGAGGGATGGGTTTATTAGAGGGAGGGGTTTATTAGAAGGAGGGGGTTTATTAAAGGGAGGGGGTTTACTAGAGGGAGGGTTTTTATTAAAGGGATGGGTTTATTAGAGGTAGGGGGTTAATTAGAGGGAGGGTGTTTATTAGAGGGAGGGGGTTTATTACAAGGAGGGGCTTTATTACAGGGATGGGTTTATTAGACGGATGGTTTTTATTATAGGGATGGGTTTATTAGATGTAGGCTGTTTATTAGAGGGAGGGGTTTGTTAGAGAGAGGGGGTTTATTAGAGGTAGAGGTAGTTGCTTTGTTAGAGGGATGGGTTTATTAGAGGGAGGGGGTTTATTAGAAGGAGGGGGTTTATTAGAGGGAGGTGGTTTATTAGAGGGATGTGTTTATTAGAGGGATGGGTTTATTAGAGGGAGGGGGTTTATTAGAGGGAGGGGGTTTATTAGAGGGAGGGGTTTATTCGAGGGAGGGGTTTATTAGACGGAGGGGTTTTTTTAGAGACAGGGGTTTTATTAGAGGGAGGGGTTTATTCGAGGGATAGGGTTTATTAGAGGGATGGGTTTACTAGAGGGAGTGTTTTTATTATAGGGATGGGTTTATTAGACGTAGGGGGTTAATCAGAGGGAGGGTGTTTATTAGAGGGAGCGGGTTTATTACAAGGAGGGGGTTTATTACAGGGATGGGTTTATTAGACGGAGGGTTTTTATTATAGGGATGGGTTTATTAGATGTAGGCTGTTTATTAGAGGGAGGGGGTTTATTAGAGGGAGGGGGTTTATTAGAGGTAGAGGTAGTTGGTTTATTAGAGGGATGGGTTTATTAGAGGGAGGGGGTTTATTAGAAGGAGGGGGTTTATTAGAGGGAGGTGGTTTATTAGAGTAATGGGCTTATTAGAGGGATGGGTTTATTAGAGGGAGGGGGGTTATTAGAGGTAGGGGTTTTATTAGAGGGTGGGGGTTTATTAGAGCGAGTGGTTTATTAGAGGGAGGGGTTTATTGGAGGGAGGGGGTTTATTAAAGAGAGGGGGTTTATTAGAGGGATGGGTTTATTAGAGGGATGGGTTTATTAGAGGGAAAGGATTTATTAGAAGGAGAGGGATTATTAGAGGGATGGTTTTATTAGAGGGAGGATTTTTATTATAGGGATGGGTTTATCAAAGGTCGGGGTTTTATTAGAGGTAGAGGTTTTATTAGAGGGAGGGGTTTATTAGGGGGAGGTGGTTTATTAGAGGGATGGGCTTATTAGAGGGATGGGTTTATTAGAGGGAGGGGGTTCATTAGAGGAAAGGGGTTTATTAGAGGGAGTGTTTTTTAGAGGGAGCGGTTTTCTTCGAGAGAGGGGGTTTATTAGAGGGAGGCGTTTTATTCGAGAGAGGGGGTTTATTAGAGAGAGGGGTTTTATTAGAGGGAGGAGGTTTATTAGAGGGAGGAGACTTATTAGAGTGAGGGGGTTTATTAGTGGGGGGGGGGGGGTTGTTAGAGGGAGGGGGTTTATTAGAGGGAGGGGGTTTATTAGAGGGATGGGTTTATTAGAGGGAAGGGGTTTATTAGAGGTACGGGGTTTATTAGACGGATGTGTCTATTAGAGGGAGGGTGTTTGTCAGAGTGAGGGAATTTATTAGTGGGACGGGGTTTATTAGAGGGATGGGGTTTATTAGAGTGTGGGGGTTTATTAGAGGGAGCAGATTTGTTAAAGTGATGGGGTTAATTAGAGGGTGGGGGTTTGTTAGAGAGACGAGGTTTATTATAGGGAGGAGGTTTATTAGAGTAAGGGGGTTTATTAGAGGGAGGCGGTTTATTAGAGGTAGGGGGTTTATTAGAGGAAGTGGGATTATTAGAGGAAGGGTTTTTTAGAGGGAGGGGTTTTATTAGAGGGAGTGGGGTTATTAGTGGGAGGGGTTTTATTCGAGAGGGGGTTTATTAGAGGGAGGGGTTTTATTCGAGAGGAGGTTTTTTAGAGGGAGGGGTTTTATTAGAGGGAGGAGATTTATTAGAGGTAGGAGGCTTATTAGAGTGAGGGGGTTTATTAGTGGGGGGGGGGGGGGTTGTTAGAGGGAGGAGGTTTATTAGAGGGATGGGTTTATTAGAGGGAGGGGGTTTATTAGATGGAGGGGGTTTATTAGAGGGAGGGGGTTTATTAGAGGGAGGTGGTTTATTAGAGGGATGGGCTTATTAGAGGGATGGGTTTATTAGAGGGAGGCGGTTTATTAGAGGTAGGGCTTTTATTAGAGGGAGGCGGTTTATTAGAGGGAGGGGGTTTATTAGAGTGAGGGGTTTTATTACAGGGAGGGGGTTTACTAAAGGGAGGGGGTTTATTAGAGGGATGGGTTTATTAGAGGGATGGGTTTATTAGAGGGATGGGTTTATTAGAGGGAAAGCGTTTATTAGAAGGAGAGGGTTTATTAGAAGGAGAGGGTTTATTAGAGGGATGGTTTTATTAGAGGGAGGGTTTTTATTATAGGGATGGGTTTATTAGAGGTAGGGGGTTTATTAGATGTAGGGGATTTATTAGAGGGAGGGGGTTTATTAGAGGGAGGGGATTTATTAGAGCTAGGGGGTCTTGTAAGTGGATTGGTTTAATTTAGGGATGGGTTTATTAGAGGGAGGGGGTTTATTAGAGGGAGGGGGTTTATTAGAGGGAGGGGGTTTATTAGAGGGATGGGTTTATTAGAGGGATGGGTTGATTAGAGGGAAAGGGTTTATTAGAAGGAGGGGGTTTATTAGAGGGATGGGTTTGCTAGAGGGAAGGTTTTTATTATAGGGATGGGTTTATTAGAGGTAGGGGGTTTATTAGAGGGATGGGTTTATTAGAGGGATGGGTTTATTAGAGGGAAAGGGTTTATTAGAAGGAGGGGGTTTATTAGAGGGATGGGTTTACTAGAGGGAGGGTTTTTATTATAGGGATGGGTTTATTAGAGGTAGGGGGTTAATTAGAGGGAGGGTGTTTATTAGAGGGAGGGGGTTTATTACAAGGAGGGGGTTTATTACAGGGATGGGTTTATTAGACGGAGGGCTTTTATTATAGGGATGGGTTTATTAGATGTAGGCTGTTTATTAGAGGGAGGGGGTTTGTTAGAGAGAGGGGTTTATTAGAGGTAGAGGTAGTTGGTTTATTAGAGGGAGGGGGTTTATTAGAGGGAGGGGGTTTATTAGAGGGAGGGGGTTTATTAGAGGGAGGTGGTTTATTAGAGGGATGGGTTTATTAGAGGGAGGGGTTTATTAGAGGGAGGGGGTTTATTAAAGGGAGGGGTTTTATTAGAGGGAGGGGGTTTATTAGAGGGAGGGGGTTTATTAGAGGGAGGGGGTTTATTAGAGGGAGGGGATTTATTAGAGGGAGAGGGTTTATTAAAGGGAGGGGGTTTATTAGAGGGATGGGTTTATTAGAGGGATGGGTTTATTAGAGGGATGGGTTTATTAGAGGAAAAGGGTTTATTAGAAGGAGAGGGCTTATTAGAGGGATGGTTTTATTATAGGGAGGATTTTTATTATAGGGATGGGTTTATTAGAGGACGGGCGTTTATTAGAGGTAGGGGGTTTATTAGAGGGAGGGGGTTTATTAGAGGTAGGGGTTTTATTAGAGGGAGGGGGTTTATTAGAGGGATGGGTTTATTAGAGGGATGGGTTGATTAGAGGGAAAGGGTTTATTAGAAGGAGGGGGTTTATTAGAGGGATGGGTTTGCTAGAGGGAAGGTTTTTATTATAGGGATGGGTTTATTAGAGGTAGGGGGTTTATTAGAGGGATGGGTTTATTAGAGGGATGGGTTTATTAGAGGGAAAGGGTTTATTAGAAGGAGGGGGTTTATTAGAGGGATGGGTTTACTAGAGGGAGGGTTTTTATTATAGGGATGGGTTTATTAGAGGTAGGGGGTTAATTAGAGGGAAAGTGTTTATTAGAGGGAGGGGGTTTATTACAAGGAGGGGGTTTATTACAGGGATGGGTTTATTAGACGGAGGGTTTTTATTATAGGGATGGGTTTATTAGATGTAGGCTGTTTATTAGAGGGAGGGGTTTGTTAGAGAGAGGGGGTTTATTAGAGGTAGAGGTAGTTGGTTTATTAGAGGGAGGGGGTTTATTAGAGGGAGGGGGTTAATTAGAGGGAGGGGGTTTATTAGAGGGAGGTGGTTTATTAGAGGGATGGGTTTATTAGAGGGATGGGTTTATTAGAGGGAGGGGGTTTATTAGAGGGAGGGGTTTTATTAGAGGGAGGGGGTTTATTAGAGGGAGGGGGTTTATTAGAGGGAGGGGTTTTATTAGAGGGAGGGGATTTATTAGAGGGAGAGGGTTTATTAAAGGGAGGGGGTTTATTAGAGGGATGGGTTTATTAGAGGGATGGGTTTATTAGAGGGATGGGTTTATTAGAGGAAAAGGGTTTATTAGAAGGAGAGGGCTTATTAGAGGGATGGTTTTATTATAGGGAGGATTTTTATTATAGGGATGGGTTTATTAGAGGACGGGCGTTTATTAGAGGTAGGGGGTTTATTAGAGGGAGGGGGTTTATTAGAGGTAGGGGTTTTATTAGAGGCAGGGGGTTTATTAGAGGGAGGGGATTTATTAGAGGGAGGGGTTTTATTAGAGAGGGTGTTATTAAAGTGAGGGGGTTTATTAGAGGGATGGGTTTATTAGAGGGATGGGTTTATTAGAGGGAAAGGGTTTATTAGAAGGAGAGGGTTTATTAGAGGGATGGTTTTATTAGAGGGAGGATTTTTATTATAGGGATGGGTTTATTAGAGGTCGGGGGTTTATTAGAGGTAGGGGGTTTATTAGAGGGAGGCGGTTTATTAGAGGGAGGTGGTTTATTAGAGGGATGGGCTTAATAGAGGGATGGGTTTATTAGAGGGAGGGGGTTCATTAGAGGAAGGGGGTTTATTAGAGGGAGGCTTTTTTAGAGGGAGGGGTTTTATGAGAGGGAGGGGCTTTATTAGAGGGAGGGGTTTTATTAGAAGGAGGGGGTTTATTAAAGGGAGGGGGTTTATTAGAGGGATGGGTTTATTAGAGGGATGGGTTTAATAGAGGGATGGGTTTATTAAAGGGATGGGTTTATTAGAGGGAAATGGTTTATTAGAAGGAGAGGGTTTATTAGAGGGATGGTTTTATTAGAGGGAGGATTTGTATTATAGGGATGGGTTTATTAGAGGTCGGGGGTTTATTAGAGGTAGGGGGTTTATTAGAGGGAGGGTGTTTAGTAGAGGGAGGTGGTTTATTAGAGGGATGAGCTTATTAGAGGGATGGGTTTATTAGAGGGAGGGGTTTCATTAGAGGAAGGGGGTTTATTAGAGGGAGGGTTTTTTAGAGGGAGGGGTTTTATTCGAGGGAGTGGGGTTATTAGAGGGAAGGGTCTTATTCGAGAGAGGGTGTTTATTAGAGAGAGGGGTTTTATTCGAGAGAGGGGGTTTATTAGATGGAGGGGTTTTATTAGAGGGAGGAAGTTTATTAGAGGGAGGAGGCTTATTAGAGCGAGTGGGTTTATTAGTGGGGGGGGGGGGGGGGGGGGTTATTAGAGGGAGGGGGTTTATTAGATGGAGGTGGTTTATTAGAGGGATGGGTTTATTAGAGGGATGGGTTTATTAGAGGGAGGGGTTTATTAGAGGGAGGGGGTTTATTAGAGGGAGGTGGTTTATTAGAGGGATGGGCTTATTAGAGGGATGGGTTTATAAGAGGGAGGGGGTTTATTAGAGGTAGGGGTTTTATTAGAGGGAGGGGGTTTATTAGAGGGAGGGGGTTGATTAGAGGGGGGGGTTTTATTAGAGGGATGGGGTTTATTAAAGGGAGGAGGTTTATTAGAGGGATGGGTTTATTAGAGGGATGGGTTTATTAGAGGGATGGGTTTATTAGAGGGAAAGGGTTTATTAGGAGAGGGTTTGGTTGTTAGCTGTGTAGCAGAGCACAGAACACGTCACAGATAATATCCTGCTGATTATCGTAATTATTTATATACATTTAGTGCTCACATTGACTATCATATATTACATACGCCACAATGACAAGGTGGTAAGCTGATTTGCATGCAGTCTTAGAGCTCTGTCAGCCAGAGTGCCAGTTTGCCAGAGAGAATAGTTAATTCTCTGGCAGCCAGAGTGCCAGAGTTTACTAGTGTCCTTAGTGCCAGAGCGCCAGTTTGCCAGAGAAAATAATTAATCCTCTGGCAGCCCCAGCGCCAGAGTTTACTAGTGTCCTTAGTGCCAGAGCGCCAATTTGCCAGAGAAAATAATTAATCCTCTGGCAGCCAGAGCGCCAGAGTTTCTAGTGTCCTTGGTGCCAGAGCGCCAGTTTGCCAGAGAAAATAATTAATCTTCTGGCAGCCAGAGTGCCAGAGTTTACTAGTGTCCTTAGTGCCAGAGCGCCAGTTTGCCAGAGAAAATAATTAATCCTCTGGCAGCCAGAGCGCCAGAGTTTACTAGTGTCCTTATTGCCAGAGTGCCAGTTTGCCAGAGAAAATAATTAATCCTCTGACAGCCAGAGCGCCAGAGTTTACTAGTGTCCTTAGTGCCAGTTCGCCAGATAATTCGAAAATAATTAATTATCTGGCGGACTAACAGCTATACGTTGTCTGTAGTGCATAAGAGCACTGGAAATTTACTGTAAAAATGAAAACGAAACAATGTAAAAAAGAAACAATCGCATTATAAATGAAGTTTATGCAGTTTATGTCAAAATAATTAAAATTCATACAAAAGTTAAAAAACAAAAATCCAATCAACAGTTTCTTTCCAATCGCAACTCTGCTAGGCTTCACTGCGGCTTCTAGTGTTAACACTATTACGTACAGTAAATACATTTCACTCCCTCTGCAATTTGATCGGAAGAAAATGGTTCATTCCAAACAAAGCCAAAGCGAGCTCATGCTGAGCATCGACAGCTATCTGACAATTCATTTCTTCACATAACGACTACTGGGTGCTATTAAACTCTAATTTTTATGGGAGGCCGCACCCAAATTGTTGAGACTCACATGGTCGGAGCATTTGGTCGGAGTCAGTAATATATCACCACATAGCTTATTTTAAAGTACCTCTCTTCGCTAAGAATTTCAAAAAAACGCACTAGATTTTGTGAAGATTTCAAAACGGCGGGAGAATAGCTAATAAATAACAATGTGTGGAACTAATTCGTTTAGGTATAAACCGGATATAAGCTAATGTGCTGCCATATGATAATTATGATTGCTCAGTACCGCTAAACAAGCAGTCCCTAAACCCGGTGTACAAGAAAATTGCGCAAAGGTCGCGTCTCGTCCAATCCACACAGCACAACTCAACCCAGTACGATAAAACAGAATATAGTACATATTATCCAATATCCACGTCGGAACGGAAAATCCGTTGTTGAAACAGCATGTTGCTGTCACCACCAGTCTGATCAGTATCGACGTTATGTTCTTAGTACATTCCGCTTGCACGTGAATATTTATCAGGTAAGAATCGCTATAAGCGTCCCCACAGGGCACAGATTATATATTATAAAGATGGGAATGTCAACAAAGAAGTGAACTCTGACCATCGAAAATAGCGAATATTATTAATTAGGGAAACGTTTAAACATTGCTAGAATCAATCGCCTCAACCGTCTGCCTCATGGGTTCACAGCAAACACAAGAAAAACATTCTTGGCCGTAAAAAGCCACTGAAACTGAAGCTTCCGAAAAAATATTTTCATCGGCAGATTTGGATTTTATGTCGAGAGCTCTTGGGTATTTTACTTCATATCAACAGTCTTTTTTTTTACCAAGTGAGTTCATCAGGCAAGAAAATGAAAGGTATTTGAACAGAATGTTATTCCGTGTTAATAAAGTACAAACCATGCACTGTATATTTTAGCTAGTTTTGCTTGGCTCTTGAACACAACAAGGCCAGAAAATAATTTCAGACTTTGTTATAGTTCTCTCATAATATGTTAACATAGTGTTGTTGTTTTTTGCTGTCTTAAAAAGTCTCAAAGGCGGTGCTTTTTAGCTTTAAGATTCGTTCAAGAAATTATTTGTTTGTTTGCTTGTAATTGGATATTTAGTTCTTTCGCCCTCGTTTATTTAAAACTTCCCTGTTAAAGCCCTTATACATACCTATAGTGGTATATACTTACCGATAATATTTTAGTGATTTCAATGCTATATATTTTATTTGTATCAGTACTCATATCGGCAAAGAAGAAAAAAAATTGTTTCCCCCGAAATGATTAAGTAGTAAGACTAGAACATGAACTACAAGAATTAATTAAAATGAGATATAAAGTTCCCATAAACAACCATACTTCTATAGTATAGAAAAACAAATGTACGGAAAAGTTTGCAGTTTTTTGACTATGATACAGGTCCTTTGAAGACATCGTCTCTTATGGACAATCGAAAACGTCATGTCTCTGTTAGATTCTCTTCAACTTGTTGTAGGTACAGTTGACGAAATAATTCTGCTTCCTGGATTGTTTTCTTCAGCATCTGTTTTATCACTTTGTTGTCCTTTCTACTCAAAAGTAGATTAATGCCTTGGAGTTCAGTCACAATTTTTACCAACTCATTATATGATGTAGCAATGTCATCTTCACTTGGCGCTTTTCCTTTTCCAATCATATGGTCAACGAGTGATTTCAAGACATACTTCTCCATGGTGTTCCAATTCGGATCCTTTGGTTTCTCACCGCATTGCAGCATGTAATCCAGGCTCGTCGTTCGCAAACCCTGCATGCACTGTTTTTCACGTTTTCGTTGTCTTCCTTTATGATTGTTGTTAGAAGGCGGTGTATTCTGGTCTGATTTCTTGCCGTGAGGGTTGTTGCAATTCAGGCAATAACATAATGACGAACACTTCTTCAGCTCACGAAAGCAAGGGCACTGTGAACGACGTTCTCCTGGTATTTGAAAGCAGAAGGCTTTTTCTTTGGTCTGCTTTGCTGCACCTCGCCCACAACGACAACCTTTTCTTTGGTGACGGTCTTGGTCAGGGCATGTAGGAACTGGCGCAATGCTTCCACGGTTGGTAGAATCTCTTTCACACACTACTTCATTTGTTTCGATGTTGCTGGATTCTACCACTGCGTCATAATGCCCACATCCAGAATGGTTAAAGGCTAAGTAAAGGGGATAGCTTATTAAGGCCTTTCCTCTTGGGACTATTGGTAAGGTTTCCATTCTTCGCATGGAAGTAAAAAGTACAACATTTATTTGAAGTACATTTGCAAGGCCAGTAGCCATAATGTTTCCCAGTTCACCAGCGAAGACGCCAGGTTTCTTGTACGATTGTGCTAGCTCTTGGAAAGACATTTGTTGAGTAGTAACAAATTTTTCATATTCTCTCGCATTTTCAAGCCATTCAGTCACCAAAAGGTTGCGTAACTGGAGAACATTGGTTGCAAGGTCTGCATCAAAACATAATTTTAAATTTTGTAAATATGCAGTGTAGCTTTGGTATTTTCTGGAGGAAACGATCTGCTTCAGACCAAATATAGTGGAAGTAAAGAGCCAATCGCCATCTGGAGGGGATTTCACAAACTCCATATTGTATGAAGTCAATGTACTTTCCAAACGTTCTATACTCTCTTCTTGTTCCACAGTCTTGTTGACGCAGCTTCCAAAAGCAAACAGTGTAGGATTTGACATTAGATTCACATGAATGGTGTTGAACGCCCGATTTCCTCCATTAGTTTTTGTCAAACTTTCCACAACAGGAGCAAGATTTGTCGCTCTATCTAAAATTTCTTTCACTTCTTCATTTTCCAGTTTAAAGTCAGAATTATTTAAAAGATCTTCTAAATCTTGTCCCTCCCCATCCCAGTTGCAATCTGCAAACAAATCGCAATAAGACAATGGTATAGCATCTTCGCTGGAGTTAAATCTTCTTTCGCTTGAAACTCCTACACCAAAAATTTCCTTTGCATCGTTTTTGTTGAAACTTGATGATATATTACAAGAATCGATTACAGGTACCACTTTTATTTTCTTGTCGGCAGAATTTCCTAATTTTCTCTTTTCGTTCCATACGTAAAGAAATGTTGTAAAAAGGGCTACCGCCAGATGTACACCGATACGTACTTTAGTTGCACTTCTACGCAGACATTTGTGAAGGTTTTCGTTACGATCAGTACCACACCCAGGTGGAATATTGGACAAGCAACCCTTCTTGATGGGTTCCCTGAGGTGTACAATCTCTTTCAGTGCATCCAAAAAGCACGTCCTTCCACGTAAGCACGAAATCATCTATCTGTTTGTTTAGCGTCCCAGGGCTAGGAGTATGTTCTTTGCGATTTTCCCCATGATCACTTGGATGACGAAATGTAAGTGAAAATGCTTGAGCACAATGAAAACTAAACGGGTGTCTTTTAGGAATCTTTTTACTGTTCTTTGTACCGCATGAAAGACATCTAGTTTAACCGTGAAATTCTCACCGAACACAGAGTGGAGCTTTTTCCTCCACGAGCAACAGTTGTCTGTAAAACACAAGTCGACATTTTTGCCCTGTTGTTTAAATCTTCTCTCTAGTCCTTTCAAAAGGTCTTCCACTTTAGTGAAGGCTGTACCATAAGTTAATTGCCAAGCGATTACGCATCCTATTTCATTCATGACACAGAACATGGAATCGTATTGCTTTTCCCAACGTGAATCACATTTTCGAGTTGCTCCAATATTTGCTGCCACTTTAAAAGTGTGATCAATGGATATCCACTCGGCAGAATGTTCAGTCATCTTGTGTGTGTACGCTTGTTGCTTTTTTTCGAAATCATAAATAAAACAATCTCTTATTACGGTTATGCTTGGTGCTTTATACTCATCTGGTACGTCAGGAGGGAACCTTTCGGATTCGTGATCAGAAAACGTCGGGATGTCGTTTGCAGATGCGAAAAGTTTAAAATCTTCTTCAAAAGAAATACGCTTTCTAGTGTATGCCTCCATGTATATTTGACTCAGCATTGAATGAATGTGCTCCATTTTTAAACCAGATGTTATATAACAAACAATGCTTTGCTGAAGCTCGCGTGTTACTCCTCTGATATGTGATAAAATGAACGGTCTTCGTGATTCCGGTACAAGGTTCAATATAGTTGGGTCGTGAGCAATTATCTCAGCATGTTGCCCTGTGCATCGATAAACTCGGCTGACTAAGTAAATTGGTCCATTTACCCCATATAATAATCTACATGACTCTCGCTGGCTATGGCAGTCTTTCCAATGCGCACTCCGAAGCGTTCGATCATCCGAACTGATTTGACATTCCGAGCGAGGACATTTGATTGCACCACCTAGGCACGCAAGCTGATTTAGTGGATCCCAGAACAACAGGACTGGACGCATGTAATCGTAAGGGTCAGGAACCAGGGGATTAGATACGCGTACCATCGGGATAGGTGGATAAACAAACAGAGCAGCAGGCAAATCTTGAAATTGTTGTATCACACTTGCTATGTACTGGTGATGACACTCTCGTAAATACACACAGCTTGTTTTTTGGTACATAGTCACGCACAGTAGAAAAATCAGTAGGAACTTCGCCCTAATATAAAGAGATATGAATTTAATGCACATGACAATTAGACATTGCAATGCATGATATAGGTGTCACACGCCCTTGTTATTTGTGCATTCTCCGCATAATTAAGATCAATTGGATTAACAATCCCGCTAAATGTCCTCCAGTCGTATTCGTTTAACTTACAATAGTCGCTTAGCGCAAAAATGATAACATCAGCATGCAATGAGGCGGAAGTTGGGTTTTTCATTCCTGTATGGTCATGGAAAAAACCCACCAGTATGCATGAAGCAGCTAAATACTGTTGTCGGTCATCTCTTTAATATAAGGCTTGTGCACACTAGGAAAAGATCGCGATCTTTCTTTATAAGGTATGTTCTTATGTTGGAAACATTTAAATGACATGAAGCATTTTACGTCGACATAAAAGCCTTTATGTTTATGAAATTATGTCTTTATGTCGCAAGTGTGAATGCACATAAATGGTTGATAAGGTCAGATGAGATTTGGAGATCTGTGAGTTGTATATGTGCGATTATCAGTTGTCTCATTATTATCACCCTGAGGTCAGTCAAATGTGATTGGTTGCTGTCTTGTTTGTAGATCAAATCTGTCCAATAGTTATTTTTGATAAAAATTGGCGCGAAGTTTCGACCAATGAAACATTAACTAACAATCAGGCTAATAATACGTACACTATCGAACAACACGGCATTATCACTTGTGACGCTATACACTCACGATGCTTGGGAATTCACAGCGCAAGAGAAAGGCCAACGACACTAGTGACGATGTAGTGGAAGCTTTGGCGATAGAGGCAAGCGACAACGGTATCGATTGGGATAACGTTGCTCCTGTGTACTTCACCAATTGGCTAGAAATGTTTGCGCGTGCACATGGTGTCGTTAAAGACATAATGTATATGGCAATCCTTCCAAGAATAGCTGGTCTGTTGGGCTCCCAAACTTGCCTCAAGTTATCCGAAGGCCATCGAGAGAGTATGGGTTGTTTTATTCTGTGTTTGGCTCCTCCTGATGCAGCCAAGTCGCCAGCCAACAATCACGGCGGTAAAATTCCAATGTCCTATGTCGAACGCGAGAATAACGTCAGGTTGTCACTCGACAAATTTACCGAAGTTGGGCTACGGCAACATTTAATTGACAACAATGGCACGGCAGTCATCGTGAAGGACGAAACGTACCAGACCTTAAGGCAGATACTGAGCGAGAAAGAAATGGGAACTTTGTGCCGCCTGTATGACGGAGATTCTTTATTTGTTACCACTGGTGCCAACGCAAAACCAGTGGGCGTTGATAAAACAAGTATTGCGCTAGGAGGGTTTTTACAGGTATGTTTATTTTGTCATTCTGCTCTGTAAACGCTGTTGTATATTTTTCTAGTCAGGTGGCCGCTATGCATGGGTGTACATTTTTTATACTGTATATTAAACTGTATTACGGTATATGAACCTTCTAAACCTACATGTTGATTTGCAATTCTAAGGTAAACTAAAATATGCAACCATTGCTTTGGGCACAGGTGAAACATCTCCTGGCAGATCTTTACCCTCAGATGTCGGCTGGCCGAGATGGCTTCGATGCAAGATTTAACATCGGCATCGTTAGACCTGAAGCCTTAACCCGTAAAGAAAGTGCCAATTACGAGGAAGTACTTCGTCAATCCAACCTGCAAGATCCTAACCTGCTTTTCAACGCCATATACTGCGACCACAACGGGGAAGATATAGCTATTCATTATTATCTCGACGATGAAGCTTTGGTAGAGTTTGACGATTTTGATGAGCAAGTTTGTCTGCAACTCAATTGCAATTGGCAGTTAGGAAACCTGGTCACAAGAGCGACTAAAGAACGCCGCCATGTTCTGCGATGGACGGTGATATTGTACGTCACTTACCAGTACACCAGAAGAGCTCTATTTGAAGCTTACGGTCCAATCTCCCGAAAGATACCAAAGAGGTATGTTAAGTATGCCATCAAGTTGAACGAGTACTTCAAGAAACAAAAGGAAATCATCGAGAAGGTTTGTATACAATTTGTGCCTTAAACTGTTATACACAATTTACGCCATTTGTTTAACTATAGAATAAGGTGTCCACTACGCGTGCTCTGTTGGATGGTCTCCGTGCGTTTATAAGGCCATAAGCCTGAGGATGTAAATGGATGGGAGGCCACGCATGTGTGAGCATGCGTATTGATTGAAGAGGTCCTGAAGAGGGGGGGGAGTGCAGATCCCATTTTCCCAGCGTATATTGTTACGAAATCCCATTCCCATTAACGAAATATCTTGAAATCCTAGTCCCATCCTCAAAATTTTCTTTCCCATTCCCAGTGACAATTAAAAAATCCCATTCCGCCCAGTGATAAAAAAACACGAAAATCCCAATTCCCAGCGCTAAAAATGAGCAAATCCCAGTTCCAATTTTACCCTTCAGGACCCTCATTGAATATTTGTGCCACGTTTTATGTTCTAGCTAAATTGTAATTAAGGTGGTACTGGTCTTATACCGAAAAAATAAAATTTGAGTGAAATCCATCAATTTTTTAAACTAAAGAATTGCAATATTTAAACCTTGTTGGCATGTCTATACCCTTTTTGCTGAAAAACATGCTTTAATGGCCCGATGAGTTTTAAGTGCGAGCAAGTAAAAATACAAGAGACGTATATATGTTATTTACCAAACTGGAGGTCCGTACTGGAAAAATATTGCCCGAGGTCTTGACTGTACGGAACGAGGCCGCAGGCCGAGTTCCATACAGTCAAGACCGAGGGCAATATTTTTCCAGTACGGACCGACAAAGTTTGGTAAATAACTTATTTATTTTTCCCACATTAAAACAAAATAATTGTTACAAGTCAAACATTTATTATTCAGAACGGCAATGCCAAATATGGAAGTGAGTCACATGACTAAACTAGCGTGTTCGTTCTTCGCTCCAAAGCAAAAGAGACCTCGAGGGGCAGCAACTAAGTTTAAATTTTCAATAACATTACTTGTATTTAATGTACAACAAAAGAAAAAAGAAGGAAACAAATCAGTCCGAGTCCGAGTCATCGCTGATGATCATTTTTCGCTTCTTAGCTGGCACTGATGTTGGATTTTTGACTTGATTGTCGTTGGTGTAAAAATTAAACGAACATCTTTCGATTTTCCCAATGTTTGCCCCTGAAAACATACCGTCGATAGCTGACCGTTTACAAAGCGAAATATCTTGCTGTTGGAAAGACGATGGAGATGAAAATGCCGTGACTTGATGTTGTGGTAGTCGTGAAGTTGAAGCGGAAGATGTCAAGAGAGAAGTAGAGGCACGACTTAAAATCATGGGCATTTTTCGTTGGTGACTGGTCGAAGCCGACTTGTATGAATCCAAGCTCTTTAAGTTCTTGTGGCCACTTAGTTGGGCGACGTAATTCTCTGGCACATCGGCATCCATTAGTCTCGAAATACACGTTTTTCTCACAGAGTGATTGGTGATATTCCCCGGCAAATTTGCAGCTTTTGCAGCTTTAACGAGGAATTTTCCAATCTCGTTTTTTCCGAGCGGCCCCTTCATATACCAAACTTCGCATTCTGGTTTTCGTCGGCGGTTTACAGCCAAGAAGAAAGGCGAATCTTGCTGCTTCATTTCGGTTGGACGGTGGGCAGCGAATGATTTGTACAGTTTAACTGGACAACGTTTATTATCGGTTGCTTGAGCAGTAGGTTTAAAAGCTCTTCGATGTTGACCATCACCATGCCGTGTTTTGGAGCCTCGTTCAGCGTGCCATATGAGCATTTCATTGCCAGTTTCTGGGTCTTTACCGACTGTGATATCGCCCCATTTGAGTCTCCTTGCTTCATCGCGAGCCCTAAAACCAAAATGAAGGGCGAGAACCCACCAGACTGTCCTTTGGAGTACTTCAGGGTCGTGGTCACCAAACAAGCCACGTTGAAACAGAAGGTCTTCTTCGGATTTCGTGAGTTCTCTTGCTGCTTGCGGACGGTTTCCTTTGGCGTGTTGTTGTACCAGTTGCCGTTTTCTGGCCAGAAGAACTTCTCGAGACTTCGAGAACTCTTGGTCTTGAAAAATGTTCAGGTTTGAACTTTTGTCATTCAGATAACGTTGTAAACTTCTCTGAAAAGCTGTGAGAGACGAAGGCTCGTAAACATCGCCATTTTTCTTGCGAGCGTTAACGAAAAATTTGGCGAGGAGTAAGTTTAATTCCTTGGCAGGTATGGTTTGAATTTCTCGTACTTCATTGATAGACAAAAAGTACCTGGTAAGGACATTTATATCGTATTCCGTTTTCTTCTTCGTGTTTTCCGGTCGTTGACTCTCAATATAATTTTGGATGTCAATATCGCTGCCATTGTAACACCCGTTTTCGTTCGCATTTGGGTCTGAATAGACTAAATTTCCAGCACTTGTGCTTGGAACGTCGTCTTGGGGATAATAAAATTCGCTCTCGCTATGTTCACTATCGTCGGAGTACATTTTTCAGCACTACTTTGGTTTGAAAACTGTTTTTCACCCCCATATTAGTTTTGGCGGGAAAAACGAGAGGTCCGTACTTGTGTGATACGGACCTCGTATTTAGCCAATCAGAAGACGGCATTTTTGTTACGGACCTGCAGTTACGGACCTGGGAAAAATAAATATGGATATTGACCTGGTCAAAAGGAATACCTATATACAACAAAAAAACTCGAATCTTATTTGAACTATACGAGTATATAAAGCATGCTGTATAAAACATAAGGCGTCGTGCACTGTAACTTTACGTTCTCTCTTTTTTTTTTATCTTAACAGCACTTGACCGGCGGGGCAGTAGAAAACACCACAAAGCGAATGGTGAAGAAAGTCCTAGACTACGATGGGCCACTTGTGGTAACCAACTTGTTGAGAGAGAGATTCAGCTCCGCAACTCGACCAACAACAACGGAGGTTGACGAGAGTATGGAAACTCTCCAAAGCGAATCTTTGGGCTACGTTGTTAAGAGTAGAAACACAGTGGCGTTTCTCAAAGAGGTCCCAGACAGAGTTGAGTAATTCGATTGAAAGGTATGGCTTATCCATGGACAACTACACGAAATTATTTTTTAAGACCGACATGGACATCTCAAATAGACTTCGCGAAAGGCTAATAGCTCACAGTGAAGTAGCATCTCGAATTCTGAATGCCGCAGAAGCCGATGAGGAAGAACAATAATCTCGTGGCATGGTTAGAAGAAAAGTCAGTGAGAGACATGCCGGGTCCAACACATTAGTTATATACTTCATGTTATTTTTAATTGTTATAGTTCATGTTTTAGGTCTAATATTAATCGAAGAGGGGAATTTCTGTTACTTTACATCTCTATTTCATAAAAAAAATTAAAATAAAAATTGAAGTGAATAAAGTTCTCAATATTATGAAATTCCCAGAAATTATATATATGTTATGTATATGTTAAAAAAAACAACAACGTATGTATGAAAGTGTTATATATACGCCGAATGTCGTTGTTCATTTCCTACCTTACCAAGTGTCTCTGGTGATTCCTACGAATCTTATTTGGTTATAACCAATTAAATTAATAGTTGAAATAGCCTTTCCGTTTTACAGTGCAGTACGAAGTAGCTCTTTAATGACCTTACTAAATCAGACCCCGTTTACACTAGAGCAAATGTATCCGGATTCACATTGTTTTTCATCCTCATGGGAATAAAAAACAATGTGAATCCAGAAACTTTTGCTCTAGTGTAAACGACGTCTCAGTGGCTAAGTCAAATTTGGCATCGCATTGTAATTGTATAGATATATCATATACTCCATCCCAGTTGTCTGTGGCCTCCAGTTCATGGGTCAACATATGGCTATCAAATATTTCATTATCAAATGTCCCATTGCAAGAACCACATTTGAAGGTTTCTTCTTTCGTATGAGTTTTTGCGATGGTTAGCACGAAACGTTGTTAAATTAGTTGAGATAAAGTTCCTCTTGAAACCTATTGTCACATTGTCTTGAAAACTTGTCACATTTTATATTAGCATAATGTTAGCATAATAATCGCTACGGCCCTGTGGGGATGCTTATAGCGATTCTTACCTGATAAATATTCACGTGCAAGCGGAATGTATACTAAGAACATAACGTCGATACTGATCAGACTGATGGTGACAGCAACATGCTGTTTCAACAACGGATTTTCTGTTCCGTCGTGTATATTGGATAATATGTACTATATTCTGTTTTATCGTGTTGGGTTGAGTTGTGCTGTGCTGTGTTGGGTGGATTGAACGAGACGCGACCGTTGCGCAATTTTCTTGTACACTGGATTAAAGGCCCATTTCCACTCGGACAGGACATTTTCTTTTGTCTCAAACTTATTA
The DNA here is from genome assembly GCA_964035015.1 of Corallium rubrum. Lineage (NCBI taxonomy): Eukaryota > Metazoa > Cnidaria > Anthozoa > Scleralcyonacea > Coralliidae > Corallium > Corallium rubrum. Next base: position 6,357,477 of record OZ036015.1, read on the forward strand.
GTTCTGCCCAAGAGCTCACAAGACAAAGGGAAATTTCCTGTCCAAGGAAAATTTTCCGAGTGGAAATGGGCCTTAAAGGCTAGTTTCCACTCAGGAAAATCTTCCGCAGGACCCGAATGGATAGGAAAGTTTTCTTTGTCTTGTGAGCTCTCGGTTGGAACTAATGAGTTTAACACAAAGGAAACTTTCCTGTCCGTTCCTATCCTGCCGACAATTTTCCTGAGTGGAAACTGGCCTTAAGGGACTGCTTGTTTAGCGGTACTGAGCAATCATAATTATCATATGGCAGCACATTAGCTTATATCCGGTTTATACCTAAACGAATTAGTTCCACACATTGTTATTTATTATTTATTCTCCCGCCGTTTTGAAATCTTCACAAAATCTAGTGCGTTTTTTAGAAATTCTTAGTGAAGAGAGGTACTTTAAAATAAGCTATGTGGTGATATATTACTGACTCCGACCAAATGCTCCGACCATGAAAGAAAGGCGTAGTGAGTCTCAAAGGCGTAGTGGTTTATTAGAGGGATGGGCTTATTAGAGGGATGGGTTTATTAGAGGGACGGGGTTCATTATAGGAAGGGGTTTATTAGAGGGATGGGTTTATTAGAGGGAAAGGGTTTATTAGAGGTAGGGGGTTTCTTGGACGGATGTGTCTATTAGAGGGAGGGTGTTTGTCAGAGTGAGGGAATTTATTAGAGGGACGGGGTTCATTAGAGGAAGGGGGTTTATTAGAGGGAGGGTTTTTTAGAAGGAAGGGTTATATTAGAGGGATGGGCTTATTAGAGGGATGGGTTTATTACAGGGAGGGGGTTCATTAGAGGGAGGGGGTTTATTAAAGGGAGGGGGTTTACTATAAGGATGGGTTTATTAGAGGGATGGGTTTATTAGAGGGATGGGTTTATTAGAGGGAAAGGGTTTATTAGAAGGAGAGGGTTTACTAGAGGGATGGTTTTATTACAGGGAGGGTTTTTATTATAGGGATTGGTTTATTAGAGATCGGGGGTTCATTAGACGTAGGGGGTTTATTAGAGGGAGGGGGTTTATTAGAGGGATGGGTTTAATAGAGGGATGGGTTTATTAGAGGGATGGGTTTATTAGAGGGAAAGGGTTTATTAGAAGGAGAGGGTTTACTAGAGGAATGGTTTTATAAGAGGGAGGATTTTTATTATAGGGATGGGTTTATTAGAGGTCGGGGGTTTATTAGAGGGAGGAGGTTTATTAGAGGGAGGGGGTTTATTAGAGGAAGGTGGTTTATTAGAGGGATGGGCTTATTAGAGGGATGGGTTTATTAGAGGGAGGGGGTTCATTAGAGGAAAGGGGTTTATTAGAGGCAGGATTTTTTAGAGGAAGGGGTTTTATTAGAGGGAGTGGGGTTATTAGAGGGAGGGGTTTTATTCGAAAGAGGGGGTTTATTAGAGGGAGGGGTTTTATTCGAGAGAGGGGGTTTATTAGAGGGAGGGGGTTTATTAGAGGGAGGAGGCTTATTAGAGTGAGGGGGTTTATTAGTGGGGGGGTTTGTTAGAGGGAGGGGTTTTATTAGAGGGAGGAGGTTTATTAGAGGGAGGAGGCTTATTAGAGTGAGGGGGTTTATTAGTGGGGAGGTTTGTTAGAGGGAGGGGTTTTATTAGAGGGAGGGGGTTGATTAGAGGGAGGGGGTTTATTAGAGGGAGGGGTTTTATTAGAGAGAGGGGGTTTATTAAAGGGAGGGGGTTCATTAGAGGGAGGGGTTTTATTAGAGGGAGGGGGTTTATTAGAGGGACGGGTTTATTAGAGGGATGGGTTTATTAGAGGGATGGGTTCATTAGAGAGAAAGGGTTTATTAGAAGGAGAGGATTTATTAGAGGGATGGTATTATTAGAGGGAGGGTTTTTATTATAGGAATTGGTTTATTAGAGGTAGGGGGTTTATTAGAGGGATGTGTTTATTAGAGGGATGCGTTTATTTTAGTAATGGGTTTATTAGAGCGAGGGGGTTTATTAGAGGGATGGCGTTTATCAGAGGGATGGGTTTATTAGATGAATGGGTTTATTAGAGAGAGAGTGTTTATTAGAAGGAGGGGGTTTATTACAGGTATGGGTTTATTAGAGGGAGGGTTTTTATTATTGGGATGGGTTTATTAGAGGGAGTTGGTTTATTACGGGGATGGGTTTATTAGAGGAAGGGGGTTTATTAGAGTGAGGGGTTTTATTAGAGGGAGGTGGTTTATTAGAGGGATGGGCTTATTAGAGGGATGGGTTTATAGGTGGGAGGGGGTTTATTAGAGGGAGGTGGTTTATTAGAGGGATGGGTTTATTAGAGGGATGGGTTTATTAGAAGGATGGGTTTATTAAAGGGATGGGTTTATTAGAGGGAAAGGGATTATTAGAAGGAGGGGGTTTATTAGAGGGATGGGTTTATTAGAGGGAGGCTTTTTATTAAAGGGATGGGTTTATTAGAGGTAGGGGATTTATTAGAGGGAGGGGGTTTACTAGAGAGAGGGAGTTTATTAGAGGGAGTTGGTTTATTAGAGGGATGGGTTTATTAGAGGGAAGGGGTTTATTACAGGGAGGGCGTTTATTAGAGGGAGGTGGTTTATTAGAGGGATGGGCTTATTAGAGGGACGGGTTTATTTGAGGGAGGGGGTTTATTAGAGGGAGGGGGTTTATTAGGGAGAGGAGGTTCATTATATGGAGGGGGTTTATCAGAGGGATGGGGTTTATTAGAGGGAGGGGGTTTATTAGAGGGAGGTGGTTTATTAGAGGGAGGGGGTTTACTAGATGGAGGGGGTTTATTAGAGGGGTGGGTTTATTAGAGGGAGGATGTTTAATAGAGGGAGGGGATTTATTAGAGCTAGGGGGTTTAGTAGGGGGATGGGTTTATTAGAGGGAGGAGTTTATTAGAGGGATGGGGGTTTATTAGAGGGAGGGGTTTATTAGAAGGAGGGGGCTTATTAGAGGGATGCATTTATTAGAGGGAGAGTTTTTATTTTAGGGATGGGTTTATTAGAGCGAGGGGGGTTATTAGAGAGAAGGGGTTTATTAGAGGTAGAAGGAGTAGGTTTATTAAAGGGATGGGTTTATTAGAGGGAGGGGGTTTATTAGAGGGGGGGTTATTAGAGGGAGGAGGTTTATGAGAGGGATGGGCTTATCAGAGGGATGGGTTTATTAGAGGGAAGGGGTTTATTAGAGGGATGGGTTTATTAGATGGATGGGTTTATTAGAGGGATGCGTTTATTAGGGGCATGGGTTTATTAGAGGGAAAGGGTTGATTAAAAGGAGGGGGCTTATTAGAGGGATGGGTTTATTAGAGAGATGGGTTTATTAGAGAGAGGGGGTTTATTAGAGGTTGAGGAAGTTGGTTTATTAGAGGGATGGGTTTATTGGAGGGAGTTGGTTTATTGGAGGGAGGGGATTTATTAGAGAGAGGGGGATTATTAGAGGGAGGGGGTGTATTAGAGGGATGGGTTTATTAGTGGGATGGATTTATTAGAGGGAAAGGGTTTATTAGAAGGAGGGGGTTTATCAGAAGGAAGGGGTTTATTAGAGGAGGTTTTTTATTATAGGAATGGGTTTATTAGATGTAGGCGGTATATTAGAGGGAGGGATTTATTAGAGAGAGGGGGGTTATTAGAGGGAGTTGGTTTATAACAGGGATGGTTTATTAGATGGAGGGGGTTTATTAGAGGAAGGGGTTTTATTAGAGGGAGGGGGTTTCTTAGAGGGAGGGGGCTTATTAGAGGGAGGGGGTTTATTAGGAGGAAGAGGTTTATTACAGGGAGGGGGTTTATTAAAGGGAGGAGGTTTATTAGGGGGAAGAGGTTTATTACATGGAGGGGTTTATTAGAGGGAGGGGGGTTTATTAGAGTGAGGGGGTTTATTAGAGGGATGGGCTTATTAGAGGGAGGGGGTTTATTAGAGGGATGGGTTTATTAGAGGGAGGGTGTTTATTAGAGGAAGGGGATTTATTAGAGCTAGGGGGTTTTGTAAGGGGATGGGTTTATTTTAGTGATGGGTTTATTAGAGGAAGGGTGTTTAATAGAGGGAGGGGGTTTATTAGAGGGATGTGTTTATTAGAGGGATGGGTTTATTAGAGGGATGGGTTCATTAGAGGGAAAGGGTTTATTAGAAGGAGGGGGTTTATTAGAGGGAAGTTTTTTATTAGAGGGAGGGGTTTTATTAGAGGGAGGGGGTTTATTAGAGGTAGGGGATTTATTAGAGGGAGGGGGTTTATTTGTTGCAAGGGGTTTATTAAAGGGTGGGGTTTATTAGAGGGAGGGAGTTTGTTAGAGGGAGGGGGTTTGTTAGAGGTAGGGGGTTAATTTGAGGGAGGGGGGTTATTAGAGGGAGGGTGTTTATTAGAGGGAGGGGATTTATTAGAGCTAGGGGGTTTAGTAGGGGGATGGATTTATTTGAAAGATGGGTTTATTAGAAGGAAGGGGTTTATTAGTGGAAGGGGGGTTTATTTGAGGGAGGGGGTTTATTAGAGGAAGGGGGTTTATTAGAGGGAGGGGGTTTATTAGAGGGAGTGGGTTTATTAGAGGGATGGGTTTATTAGAGGGATGGGTTTATTAGAGGGATGGTTTTTATTAGAGGGATTGCTTTATTAGAGGGAGGGGGTTTATTAGAGGGAGGGGTTTTATTAGAGGGAGGGGGGTTTTTTAGGGGGAGGAGGTTCATTAGAGGGAGGGGGTTTATTAGGTGGAGGGAGTTTATTAGGGGGACTTTGTTTATTAGAGGGATGGGCTTATTAGAGGGATTGGTTTATTAGAGGGAGGGGGTTTATTAAAGGGAGGGGTTTTATTAGAGGGAGGGGGTTTTTTTAGGGGGAGCAGGTTCATTAGAGGGAGGGGGTTTAATAGGTGGAGGGAGTTTATTAGGGGGACTTTGTTTATTAGAGGGATGGGCTTATTAGAGGGATTGGTTTATTAGAGGGAGGCGGTTTATTAGAGGGAGGGGTTTTATTAGAGGGAGGGGGGTTTTTTAGGGGGAGGAGGTTCATTAGAGGGAGGGGGTTTATTAGGTGGAGGGAGTTTATTAGGGGGACTTTGTTTATTAGAGGGTTGGGCTTATTAGAGGGATTGGTTTATTAGAGGGAGGGGGTTTATTAGAGGGAGGAGTTTTATTAGAGGGAGGGGTTTTTCTTAGGGGGAGGAGGTTTATTAGAGGAAGGGGGTTTATTAGAGTGAGGGGCTTTATTAGAGGGAGGGGTTTTGTTAGAGGGAGGGGGTTTAATAGAGGGAGAGTTTTTATTATAGGGATGGGTTTATTAGAGGGAGGGGTTTATTAGAAGGAGGGGGTTTATTAGAGGGAGGGGTTTTGTTAGAGGGAGGGGGTTTAATAGAGGGAGGGGTTTTTTTAGGGGGTGGAGATTTATTAGAGGGAGGGGGTTTATTAGAGGGAGGCGGTTTATTAGAGGGAGGGGTTTATTAGAGGGATTGGTTTATTAGAGGGAGGGGGTTTATTAGAGGGAGGGGGTTTATTAGGGGGAGGGGGTTTATTAGAGGGAGGGGGTTTATTAGAGGGAGGTGGTTTATTAGAGGGAGGGGGTTTATTAGAGTGAGGGGGTTTATTAGAGGGATGGGTTTATTAGAGGGAGGGGGGTTATTTGAGGGAGGGGGTTTATTAGAATGAGGGGATTTATTAGAGGGAGTTGGTTTATTAGAAGGAGGGGGTTTATTAGAGTGATGGGATTTATTAGAGGGATGCGTTTATTAGAGGGAGGGGGGTTATTTGAGGGAGGAAGTTTATTAGAGTGAGGGGATTTATTAGAGGGATGGGTTTATTAGAGGGAGGGGGGTTATTTGAGGGATGGGTTTATTAGAGGGAGGGTTGTTATTATAGGGATGGGTTTATTAGGGGTAGGGGGTTTATTAGAGGGAGGGAGTTTATTAGAGAGAGGGGGTTTATTAGAGGGAGGGGGTTTATTTGAGGGAGGCGCTCTATTAGTGGGAGGGGGTTTATTAGAGAGATGGGTTTATTGGAGGGAAGGGATTATTATAGGGAGGGGTTTTATTGGAGGGTGGGGGGTTATTAGAAGCATGGGTTCATTAGAGGGAGGGGCTTTACTATGGAGTCAGGATTTATAAGAGGGAATGGCTTTATTAGAGCTAGGCGGTTTATTAGAGGGATGGGTTTATTAGAGGGAGGGGTTTTATTAGAGAGAGGGGGTTTATTAGAAGGAGGATGTTTATCAGGGGGAGGAGGTTTATTAGAGCTAGGGAGTTTAGTAGGGGGTTGGGTTTAATTTAGGGATGGGTTTACTAGAGAGAAATTGTTTATTAGAAAGAGGGGGTTTATTAGAGAGATGGGTTTACTAGAGGGAGGTTTTTTTTTAGAGGGATGGGTTTATTAGACGTAGGGGGTTATTAGGAGTGGGTTTAATAGAGAGAGGGGGTTTATTAGAGTGAGTTGTTTTGTTAGAGGGATGGGTTTATTAGAGGGAGGGGGTTTATTAGAGGGAGGGGGTTATTAGAGAGAAGGGGTTTATTAGGGGATTGGTTTTATTAGAGGGATGGGTTTATTAGAGGGAGGATGTTTATTAGAGGGAGGGGGTTTATTAGAGGGAGAGGGTTTATTAAGGGGAGGAGGTTTATTAGAGGGAGGGGGGTTATTAGGGCGGGGGGTTATTAGAGGGAGGAGGTTTATTAGAGTGAGGGGGTTTATTAGATGGTTGGGTTTATTAGAGGGAGCGGGATTATTTGAGGGAGGGGGGTTATTAGAGGGAGGGGGTTTATTAGGGGGAGGCGGTTTATTAGAGTGAGGGGCTTATTAGGTGGAGTGGGTTTATTAGGGGGAGGTGGTTTATTAGAGGGAGGGCGTTTATTAGAGGGAGGGGTTTTATTAGAGGGAGGGGGTTTATTTGAGGGAGGGGTTTATTAGAGGGAGGGCGTTTATTAGAGGGAGGGGGTTTATTAGAGCTAGGGAGTTTAGTAGGGGGTTGGGTTTAATTAAGGGATGGGTTTATTAGAGGGAGGGGGTTTATTAGAGGGAGGGGGTTTTAGACGGATGAGTTTATTAGAGGGAAAGTGTTTATTAGAAGGAGGGGGTTTATTAGAGGGATGGGTTTACTAGAGGGAAGGTTTTTGTTATAGGGTTGGGTTTATTAGAGGTAGGGGGTTTATTAGAGGGAGGGTTTTTATTATAGGGACGGGTTTATTAGATTTAGGCGGTATATTAGAGGGAGGGGTTTATTAGAGAGAGGGGGTTTATTAGAGGTAGAGAGAGTTGGTTTATTAAAAGGATGGGTTTATTAGATGGAGGGGGTTTATTGGAGGGAGGGGTTTTATTAGAGGGAGGGGGTTTCTTAGAGGGAGGCGGCTTATTAGAGGGAGGGGGTTTATTAGAGGGATGGGTTTATTATAGGGAGGGGGTTTATTATAGGGAGGAGGTTTATTAGAGGGAGGTGGTATATTAGAGGGATTGGCTTATTAGAGGGATGGGTTTATTAGAGGGAGGATGTTTATTAGGGGGAGGAGGTTTATTAGAGGGAGGGGGGTTATTAGGGGGAGTTTGTTTATTAGAGGAATGGGCTTATTAGAGGGATTGGTTTATTAGAGGGATAGGGTTTATTATAGGGAGGGGTTTTATTAGAGAGAGGGGGTTTATTAGAGGGAGGATGTTTATCAGGGGGAGGAGGTTTATTAGAGGGAGGGGGTTTATTAGGGGGAGTTTGTTTATTAGAGGAATGGGCTTAATAGAGGGATTGGTTTATTAGAGGGATAGGGTTTATTAGAGGGAGGGGTTTTATTAGAGGGAGGGGTTTATTAAAGGGAGGGGTTTATTAGAGGGATGGGTTTATTAGAGGGATGGGTTTATTAGAAGGAGAGGGTTTATTAGAGGGATGGTTTTATTAGAGGGTGGGTTTTTATTATAGGGATGGGTTTATTAGAGGTAGGGGGTTTATTAGAGGTAGGGGGTTTATTAGAGGGAGGGGGTTTATTACAAGGAGGGGCTTTATTCGAGGGAGCGGGTTTATTACAAGGAGGGGGTTTATTAGAGGGATGGGTTTATTAGATGGAGTGTTTTTATTATAGGGATGGTTTATTAGATGTAGGCGGTTTATTAGTGGGAGGGGGTTTATTGGAGAAAGGGGGTATATTAGAGGTAGAGGGAGTTGGTTTATTAGAGGGATGGGTTTATTAGAGGGATGGGTTTATTAGAGGGAGGATGTTTATTAGGGGGAGGAGGTTTATTAGAGGGAGGGGGGTTATTAGGGGGAGTTTGTTTATTAGAGGAATGGGCTTATTAGAGGGATTGGTTTATTAGAGGGATAGGGTTTATTAGAGGGAGGGGTTTTATTAGAGGGAGGGAGGTTTTTTTAGGGGGAGGAGGTTTATTAGTGGGAGAGGGTTTGATAGGGGGAGGGAGTTTATTAGGGGGACTTTGTTGATTAGAGGGATGGGCTTATTAGAGGGATTGGTTTATTAGAGGGAGGGGTATTATTGGAGGGAGGGGTTTTTTTTAGGGGGAGGGTGTTTATTAGAGGGAGGGCGTTTATTTGAGGGAGGGGTTTTTTTAGAGGGATGGGTTTATTAGATGGAGTGTTTTTATTATAGGGATGGTTTATTAGATGTAGTCGGTTTATTAGTGGGAGGGGGTTTATTGGAGAGATGGGGTTTATTAAAGGTAGAGGGAGTTGGTTTATTAGAGGGATGGGTTTATTAGAGGGATGGGTTTATTAGAGGGAGGGGGTTTATTAGAGGGAGGGGGTTTATTATAGGGATGGGCTTATTAGAGGGATGGGTTGATTAGAGGGAGGGGGTTTATTAGTGGGAGGGGTTTTATTAGAGGGAGGGGGTTTATTGGAGGGAGGGGGTTTATTAGAGGGAGGGGTTTTATTAGAGGAAGGGGGTTTATTAAAGGGAAGGGTTTATTAGAGGGATGGGCTTATTAGAGGGATGGGTTGATTAGAGGAAGGGGGTTTATTAGTGGGAGGGGTTTTATTAGAGGGAGGGGGCTTATTGGAGGGAGGGGGTTTATTTGAGGGAGGGGTATTATTAGAGGGAGGGGGTTTATTAAAGGGAGGGGTTTATTAGAGGGATGGGTTTATTAGAGGGATGGGTTTATTAGAGGGATGGGTTTATTAGAGGGAAAGGGTTTATTAGGAGGAGGGGGTTTATTAGAGGGATGGGTTTGCTAGAGGGAGGGTTTTTATTATAGCGATGGGTTTATTAGAGGTAGGGGGCTTATTAGAAGAATGGGTTTATTAGAGGGATGGGTTTATCAGAGGGATGGGTTTATTAGTGGGAAAGGGTTTATTAGAAGGAGGGGGTCTATTAGAGGGATGGGTTTAATAGAGGGAGGGTTTTTATTATAGGGATGGGTTTATTAGAGGTAGAGGGTTCATTAGAGGGAGGGTGTTTATTAGAGGGAGCGGGTTTATTACAAGGAGGGGGTTTATTAGAGGGATGGGTTTATTAGACGGAGGGTTTTTATTATAGGGATGGGTTTATTAGATGTAGGCGGTTTATTAGAGGGAGCGGGTTTATTAGAGATGGGGTTTATTAGAGGTAGAGGGAGTTGGTTTATTAGAGGGATGGGTTTAATAGTGGGAGGGGGTTTAATAGAGGGAGGGGGTTTATTAGAGGGATGGCCTTATTAGAGGGATGGGTTTATTAGAGGGAGGGTGTTTATTAGAGGGAGGGGGTTTATTAGGGGGAGGGGTTTGCTAGAGGGAGGGTTTTTATTATAGGGATGGGTTTATTAGAGGGAAAGGGTTTATTAAGAGGAGGGGTTTATTAGAGGGATGGGTTTGCTAGAGGGAGGGTTTTTATTATAGCGATGGGTTTATTAGAGGTAGGGGGCTTATTAGAGGAATGGGTTTATTAGAGGGATGGGTTTATTAGAGGGATGGGTTTATTAGTGGGAAAGGGTTTATCAGAAGGAGGGGGTCTATTAGAGGGATGGGTTCATTAGAGGGAGGGTGTTTATTAGAGGGAGCGGGTTTATTACAAGGAGGGGGTTTATTAGAGGGATGGGTTTATTTGACGGAGGGTTTTTATTATTGGGATGGGTTTATTAGATGTAGGCGGTTTATTAGAGGGAGGGGGTTTATTAGAGATGGGGTTTATTAGAGGTAGAGGGAGTTGGTTTATTAGAGGGATAGGTTTATTAGTGGGAGGGGGTTTATTAGAGGGAGGGGGTTTATTAGAGGGAGGGGGTTTATTATAGGGATGGGCTTATTAGAGGGATGGGTTGATTAGAGGGAGGGGGTTTATTAGTGGGAGGGGTTTTATTAGAGGGAGGGGGTTTATTGGAGGGAGGGGGTTTATTAGAGGGAGGGGTTTTATTAGAGGGAGGGGGTTTATTAAAGGGAGGGGTTTATTAGAGGGATGGGTTTATTAGAAGGAGAGGGTTTATTAGAGGGATGGTTTTATTAGAGGGAGGGTTTTTATTATAGGGATGGGTTTATTAGAGGTAGGGGGTTTATTAGAGGTAGGGCGTTTATTAGAGGGAGGGGGTTTATTACAAGGAGGGGCTTTATTCGAGGGAGCGGGTTTATTACAAGGAGGGGGTTTATTAGAGGGATGGGTTTATTAGATGGAGTGTTTTTATTATAGGGATGGTTTATTAGATGTAGGCGGTTTATTAGTGGGAGGGGGTTTATTGGAGAGAGGGGGTATATTAGAGGTAGAGGGCGTTGGATTATTAGAGGGATGAGTTTATTAGAGGGATGGGTTTATTAGAGGGAGGGGGTTTATTAGAGGGAGGGGGTTTATTAGAGGGAGGGGATTTATTATAGGGATGGCCTTATTAGAGGGATGGGTTGATTAGAGGGAGGGGTTTATTAGTGGGAGGGGTTTTATTAGAGGGAGGGGGTTTATTGGAGGGAGGGGGTTTATTAGAGGGAGGGGTTTTATTAGAGGGAGGGGGTTTATTGGAGGGAGGGGGTTTATTAGAGGGAGGGGTTTTATTAGAGGGAGGGGGTTTATTAAAGGGAGGGGTTTATTAGAGGGATGGGTTTATTAGAGGGATGGGTTTATTAGAAGGAGAGGGTTTATTAGAGGGATGGTTTTATTAGAGGGAGGGTTTTTATTATAGGGATGGGTTTATTAGAGGTAGGGGGTTTATTAGAGGGAGGGGGTTTATTACAAGGAGGGGCTTTATTCGAGGGAGCGGGTTTATTACAAGGAGGGGGTTTATTAGAGGGATGGGTTTATTAGATGGAGTGTTTTTATTATAGGGATGGTTTATTAGATGTAGGCGGTTTATTAGTGGGAGGGGGTTTATTGGAGAGAGGGGGTATATTAGAGGTAGAGGGAGTTGGTTTATTAGAGGGATGGGTTTATTAAAGGGATGGGTTTATTAGAGGGAGGGGGTTTATTAGAGGGAGGGGGTTTATTAGAGGGAGGGGATTTATTATAGGGATGGGCTTATTAGAGGGATGGGTTGATTAGAGGGAGGGGGTTTATTAGTGGGAGGGGTTTTATTAGAGGGAGGGGGTTTATTGGAGGGAGGGGGTTTATTAGAGGGAGGGGTTTTATTAGAGGTAGGGTGTTTATTAGAGGTAGGGGGTTTATTACAGGGAGGGGGTTTATTAGAGGGAGGTGGTTTATTAGAGGGATGGGCTTATTACAGGGATGGGTTTATTACAGGAAGGGGGTTGATTAGAGGGGCGTTTATTAGGGGGAGAGGGTTTTTTAGAGGGAGGGGTTTTATTAGCGGGAGGGGGTTATTAGAGCGAGGGGTTTTATTAGAGGGAGGGGTTTTATTCGAGAGAGGGGGTTTATTAGAGGGAGGGGTTTTATTAGAGGAAGGAGGTTTATTAGAGGGAGGAGGTTGATTAGACTGAGGGGATTTATTAGTCGGGGGGGGGGGGGTTGTTAGAAGGAGGGGGTTTATTTGACGAAAGGGGTTTATTAGAGGGATGGGATTATTAGAGGGATGGGGTTTATTAGAGTGAGGGGTAGAAGGTTTATTAGAGGGAGGGGGTTTATTAAAGGGAGGGGGTTTATCAAAGGGAGGGGGTTTATTAGAGGGAGTTCGTTTATTGGAGGGATTGGTTTATTAGAGGGAGGGGGATTATTACAGGGAGGGGGTTTATTAGAGGGAGGGGGTTATTAGGGGGAGGAGGTTCATTAGATGGAGGGGGTTTATTAGAGGGAGGGGGTTTATTAGAGGGATGGGGTTTATCGGAGGGATGGGTTTATTACATGGATGGGTTTATTAGAGAGAAAGTGTTTATTAGAAGGAGGGGGTTTATTAGAGGTATGGGTTTATTAGAGGGATGGGTTTATTAGAGGGAGGGGGTTTATTAGAGGGAGGGGTTTTATTAGAGGGAGGGTGTTTATTAGAGGGAGGATGTTTATTAGGGGGAGGAAGTTTATTAGAGGGAGGGGGTTTATTAGGGGGAGTTTGTTTATTAGAGGAATGGGCTTATTACAGGGATTGGTTTATTAGAGGGATAGGGTTTATTAGAGGGAGGAGTTTTATTAGAGGGAGGGGTTTTTTTAGGGGGAGGAGGTTTATTAGAAAGAGGGGGTTTAATTAGGGGAGGGAGTTTATTAGGGGGACTTTGTTTATTAGAGGGATGGGCTTATTAGAGGTATTGGTTTATTAGAGAGAGGGGGTTTATTAGAGGGAGGTGTTTTATTAGAGGGAGGGTTTTTTTTTAGGGGGACGAGGTTTATTAAAGGGAGGGGGTTTATCAAAGGGAGGGGGTTTATTAGAGGGAGTTCGTTTATTGGAGGGATTGGTTTATTAGAGGGAGGGGGATTATTACAGGGAGGGGGTTTATTAGAGGGAGGGGGGTTATTAGGGGGAGGAGGTTCATTAGATGGAGGGGGTTTATTAGAGGGAGGGGGTTTATTAGAGGGATGGGGTTTATCGGAGGGATGGGTTTATTAGATGGATGGGTTTATTAGAGAGAAAGTGTTTATTAGAAGGAGGGGGTTTATTAGAGGTATGGGTTTATTAGAGGGATGGGTTTATTAGAGGGAGGGGGTTTATTAGAGGGAGGGGTTTTATTAGAGGGAGGGTGTTTATTAGAGGGAGGATGTTTATTAGGGGGAGGAAGTTTATTAGAGGGAGGGGTTTATTAGGGGGAGTTTGTTTATTAGAGGAATGGGCTTATTACAGGGATTGGTTTATTAGAGGGATAGGGTTTATTATAGGGAGGAGTTTTATTAGAGGGAGGGGTTTTTTTAGGGGGAGGAGGTTTATTAGAAAGAGGGCGTTTAATAGGGGGAGGGAGTTTATTAGGGGGACTTTGTTTATTAGAGGGATGGGCTTATTAGAGGTATTGGTTTATTAGAGAGAGGGGGTTTATTAGAGGGAGGTGTTTTATTAGAGGGAGGGTTTTTTTTTAGGGGGACGAGGTTTATTAGAGGGAGGGGGTTTATTAGAGGGAGGGCGTTTGTTAGAGGGAGGTGTTTTATTAGAGGGAGGGGGTTTATTTGAAGGAGGGGTTTTTTTAGAGGGAGGGGTTTTATTTGAGGGAGGGGGTTTATTTGAGGGAGGGGTTTTTTTAGAAGGAAGGGGTTTATTAGGGGATGAGGTTTTATTAGAGGGATGGGTTTATTAGAGGGATGGTGTTTATTAGAGGGAGGGGGTTAATTAGAGGGATGGGTTTACTAGAGGGATGGTTTTTATTATAGGTATGGGATTATTAGAGGTAAGGGGTTTATTAGAGGGAGGGGGTTTATTAGAGAGAGGGGGTTTATTAGAGGGATTTGGTTTATTAGAAGGATGGGCTTATTAGAGGGATGGGTTTATTTGAGGGAGTGGGTTTATTAGAGGGAGGGGTTTTATTGGAGGGAGGGGGTTTAATAGAGGGAGGGGGTTTATTAGGGGGAGGAGGTTTATTAGAGGGAGGGGGTTTATTAGAGGGAGGCGGTTTATTAGAGGGAGGGGGTTTATTAGAGGGATGGGCTTATTAGAGAGAGGGGGTTTATTAGAGGGAGGGGGTTTATTAGAGGGAGGGGGTTTAATAGAGGAAGGGGGTTTATTAGAGGGAGGAGGTTTATTAGAGGAAGGGGGTTTATTAGAGGGACGTGTTTAATAGAGGGAGGTGGTTTATTAGAGGCAGCGGGTTTATTAGAGTGACGGGGTTTATTAGTGGGAGGGGGTTTGTTAGAGGGAGGGGGGTTATTAGAGGGAGGGGGTTTATTAGAGGGATGGGTTTATTAGAGGGAAGGGGTTTATTAGAGGGATGGGTTTAATAGAGAGAAGGTTTATTAGGGGGAGGAGGTTTATTAGAGGGAGGTGGTTTATTAGAGGAAGGGGCTTTATTATAGGGATGGGCTTATTAGAGGGATGGGTTGATTAGAGGGAGGGGGTTTATCAGTGGGAGGGGTTTTATTAGAGGGAGGGGGTTTATAAGAGGGAGGGGGTTTATTAGAGGGAGGGTGTTTATTAGAGGGAGAAGGTTTATTAGAGGGAGGGGGTTTATTAGAGGGATGGGTTTATTAGAGAGAGGGGGTTTATTAGAGTGAGGGGATTTATTAGAAGGATGGGTTTATTAGTGGGAGGGGTTTTATTAGAGGGACGGGGTTTATAAGAGGGAGGGGGTTTGTTAGAGGGAGGGTGTTTATTAGAGGGAGGTGGTTTATTAGAGGGAGGGGTTTATTAGAGGGAGGGGGTTTATTAGAGGGATGGGTTTATTAGAGAGAGGGGGTTTATTAGAGTGAGGGGATTTATTAGAAGGATGGGTTTATTAGAGGGAGGGGGGTTATTAGATGTAGGGGGTTTATTAGAGGGAGGGTGTTTAGTAGAGGGAGGGGATTTATTAGAGTTAGGGAGTTTAGTAGGGGGTTGGGTTTAACTTAGGGATGGGTTTATTAGAGGAAGGGGGTTTATTAGAGGGAGGGGGTTTATTAGAGGGAGGGGTTTTATTAGAGGGATGGGTTTATTAGAGAGAGGGGGTTTATTAGAGGGAGGTGGTTTATTAGAGGAAGGGGGTTTATTAGAGGGAGGGGGTTTATTAGAGGGAGGGTGTTTATTAGAGGGAGGGGCTTTATTAGAGTGAGGGGATTTATTAGAGGGATGGGTTTATTAGAGGGAGGGGGGTTATTAGAGGTAGGGGGTTTATTAGAGGGATGGGCTTATTTGAAGAAGGGGGTTTATTAGAGGGAGCTAGGGTGTTTATTAGAGGGAAGGGGTTTATTAGAGGGATGGGTTTACTAGAGGGACGGTTTTCATTATAGGGATGGGTTTATTAGAGGTAGGATGTTTATTAGAGGGAGGGGGTTTATAGGGAGGGTGTTTATTAGAGGGAAGGGGTTTATTAGAGGGATGGGTTTACTAGAGGGACGGTTTTCATTATAGGGATGGGTTTATTAGAGGTAGGGTGTTTATTAGAGGGAGGGGGTTTATTAGAGAGAGGGGGTTTATTAGACGGAGTTGGTTTATTAGAGAGATGGGCTTATTAGAGGGATGGGTTTATTTGAGGGAGGAGGGGGTTTAATAGAGGGAGGGGGTTGATAAGGGGGAGGAGGTTTATTAGAGGAAGGGGGTTTATTAGAGGGGAGGGGGTTTATTAGAGGGAGGGCGTTTATTAGAGGGAGGGCGTTTATTAGAGGGAGGGGCTTTATTAGAGTGAGGTGATTTATTAGAGGGATGGGTTTATTAGAGGGAGGGGGTTATTAGATGTAGGGGGTTTATTAGAGGGAGGGTGCTTAGTAGAGGGAGGGGATTTATTAGAGTTAGGGAGTTTAGTAGGGGGTTGGGTTTAATTTAGGGATGGGTTTATTAGAAGGAGGGGTTTATTAGAGGAGGGGGTTTATTAGAGGGATGGGTTTATTAGAGAGAGGGGGTTTATTAGAGTGAGGGGATTTATTAGAAGGATGGGTTTATTAGTGGGAGGGGTTTTATTAGAGGGACGGGGTTTATAAGAGGGAGGGGTTTATTAGAGGGAGGGTGTTTATTAGAGGGAGTGGGTTTATTAGAGAGAGGGGGTTTATTAGAGTGAGGGGATTTATTAGAAGGATGGGTTTATTAGTGGGAGGGGTTTTATTAGAGGGACGGGGTTTATAAGAGGGAGGGGGTTTATTAAAGGGAGGGTGTTTATTAGAGGGAGTGGGTTTATTAGAGGGAGGGGGTTTACTAGAGGGATGGGTTTATTAGAGAGAGGGGGTTTATTAGAGTGAGGGGATTTATTAGAAGGATGGGTTTATTAGAGGGAGGGGGTTATTAGATGTAGGGGTTTATTAGAGGGAGGGTGTTTAGTAGAGGGAGGGGATTTATTAGAGTTAGGGAGTTTAGTAGGGGTTGGGTTTAACTTAGGGATGGGTTTATTAGAGGAAGGGGGTTTATTAGAGGGAGGGGTTTATTAGAGGGAGGGGGTTTATTAGAGGGATGGGTTTATTAGAGGGAGGGGGTTTATTAGAGGGAGGTGGTTTATTAGAGGAAGGGGGTTTATTAGAGGGAGGGGGTTTATTAGAGGGAGGGGGTTTATTAGAGGGAGGGGTTTATTAGAGGGAGGGGTTTATTAGAGGGAGGGGATTTATTAGAGGGATGGGTTTATTAGAGGGAAGGAGTTATTAGAGGTAGGGGGTTTATTAGAGGGATGGGCTTATTTGAAGAAGGGGGTTTATTAGAGGGAGGGTGTTTATTAGAGGGAAGGGGTTTATTAGAGGGATGGGTTTACTAGAGGGACGGTTTTCATTATAGGGATGGGTTTATTAGAGGTAGGGGGTTTATTAGAGGGAGGGGTTTATTAGAGAGGGGGTTTATTAAAGGGAGTTGGTTTATTAGAGAGATGGGCTTATTAGAGGGATGAGTTTATTTGAGGGAGGAGGGGGTTTAATAGAGGAGGGGGTTGATAAGGGGGAGGAGGTTTATTAGAGGAAGGGGGTTTATTAGAGGGGAGGGGGTTTATTAGAGGGAGGGCGTTTATTAGAGGAGGGCGTTTATTAGAGGGAGGGGCTTTATTAGAGTGAGGTGATTTATTAGAGGGATGGGTTTATTAGAGGGAGGGGGTTTATTAGATGTAGGGGTTTTATTAGAGGGAGGGTGTTTAGTAGAGGGAGGGGATTTATTAGAGTTAGGGAGTTTAGTAGAGGGGTGGGTTTAATTTAGGGATGGGTTTATTAGAGGGAGGGGGTTTATTAGAGGGATGGGTTTATTAGAGAGAGGGGGTTTATTAGAGTGAGGGGATTTATTAGAAGGATGGGTTTATTAGAGGGAGGGGGGTTATTAGATGTAGGGGGTTTATTAGAGGGAGGGTGTTTAGTAGAGGGAGGGGATTTATTAGAGTTAGGGAGTTTATTAGGGGGTTGGGTTTAACTTAGGGATGGGTTTATTAGAGGAAGGGGGTTTATTAGAGGGAGGGGGTTTATTAGAGGGAGGGGGTTTATTAGATGGATGGGTTTATTAGAGGGAGGGGGTTTATTAGAGGGAGGTGGTTTATTAGAGGGAGGGGGTTTATTAGAGGGAGGGGTTTATTAGAGGGAGGGGTTTATTAGAGGGAGGGGTTTATTAGAGGGAGGGGCTTTATTAGAGTGAGGGGATTTATTAGAGGGATGGGTTTATTAGAGGGAGGGGGTTATTAGAGGGAGGGGTTTATTAGAGGGATGGGCTTATTTGAAGAAGGGGGATTATTAGAGGGAGGGTGTTTATTAGAGGGAAGGGGTTTATTAGAGGGATGGGTTTACTAGAGGGACGGTTTTCATTATAGGGATGGGTTTATTAGAGGTAGGGGGTTTATTAGAGGGAGGGGGTTTATTAGAGAGAGGGGGTTTATTAAAGGGAGTTGGTTTATTAGAGAGATGGGCTTATTAGAGGGATGAGTTTATTTGAGGGAGGAGGGTTTAATAGAGGGAGGGGGTTGATAAGGGGGAGGAGGTTTATTAGAGGAAGGGGGTTTATTAGAGGGGAGGGGGTTTATTAGAGGGAGGGCGTTTATTAGAGGGAGGGCGTTTATTAGAGGGAGGGGCTTTATTAGAGTGAGGTGATTTATTAGAGGGATGGGTTTATTAGAGGGAGGGGGGTTATTAGATGTAGGGGGTTTATTAGAGGGAGGGTGTTTAGTAGAGGGAGGGGATTTATTAGAGTTAGGGAGTTTAGTAGAGGGTGGGTTTAATTTAGGGATGGGTTTATTAGAGGAGGGGTTTATTAGAGGGATGGGTTTATTAGAGAGAGGGGGTTTATTAGAGTGAGGGGATTTATTAGAAGGAGGGGTTTATTAAAGGGAGGGGGGTTATTAGATGTAGGGGGTTTATTAGAGGGAGGGTGTTTAGTAGAGGAGGGGATTTATTAGAGTTAGGGAGTTTAGTAGGGGTTGGGTTTAACTTAGGGATGGGTTTATTAGAGGAAGGGGGTTTATTAGAGGAGGGGTTTATTAGAGGAGGGGTTTTATTAGAGGGATGGGTTTATTAGAGAGGGGGTTTATTAGAGGGAGGTGGTTTATTAGAGGAAGGGGGTTTATTAGAGGAGGGGTTTATTAGAGGGAGGGGGTTTATTAGAGGGAGGGGGTTTATTAGAGGAGGGGCTTTATTAGAGTGAGGGGATTTATTAGAGGGATGGGTTTATTAGAGGAGGGGGTTATTAGAGGTAGGGGGTTTATTAGAGAGATGGGCTTATTTGAAGAAGGGGTTTATTAGAGGGAGGGTGTTTATTATAGGGAAGGGGTTTATTAGAGGGATGGGTTTACTAGAGGGACGGTTTTCATTATAGGGATGGGTTTATTAGAGGTAGGGGGTTTATTAGAGGGAGGGGTTTATTAGAGAGAGGGGGTTTATTAGAGGGAGTTGGTTTATTAGAGAGATGGGCTTATTAGAGGGATGAGTTTATTTGAGGGAGGAGGGGGTTTAATAGAGGGAGGGGGTTGATAAGGGGGAGGAGGTTTATTAGAGGAAGGGGGTTTATTAGAGGGGAGGGGGTTTATTAGAGGGAGGGCGTTTATTAGAGGGAGGGCGTTTATTAGAGGGAGGGGCTTTATTAGAGTGAGGGGATTTATTAGAGGGATGGGTTTATTAGAGGGAGGGGGTTATTAGATGTAGGGGGTTTATTAGAGGGAGGGTGTTTAGTAGAGGGAAGGGATTTATTAGAGTTAGGGAGTTTAGTAGAGGGGTGGGTTTAATTTAGGGATGGGTTTATTAGAGGGAGGGGGTTTATTAGAGGGAAGGGGTTTATTAGAGGGATGGGTTTATTAGAGGGAAAGTGTTTATTAGAAGGAAAGGGTTTATTAGAGGGATGGGTTTACTAGAGGGACGGTTTTCATTATAGGGATGGGTTTATTAGAGGTAGGGGGTTTATTAGAGGGAGGGGGTTTATTAGAGAGAGAGGGTTTATTAGAGGGAGTTGGTTTATTAGAGAGATGGGCTTATTAGAGGGATGGGTTTATTTGAGGGAGGGGGTTTATTAGAGGGAAGGGTTTTATTAGAGGGAGGGGGTTTAATAGAGGGAGGGGGTTGATAAGGGGAGGAGGTTTATTAGAGGAAGGGGGTTTATTAGAGGGAGGGGGTTTATTAGAGGGATGGGTTTATTAGAGAGAGGGGGTTTATTAGAGGAGGGGTTTATTAGAGGAAGGGGTTTTATTAGTGGGAGGGGCTTTATTAGAGGGAGGGGATTTATTAGAGGAGGGGGTTATTTGAGGGAGGGGGTTTATTAGAGGGAGGCGGTTTATTAGAGGGAGTTGGCTTATTAGAGAGATGGGCTTATTAGAGGGATGGGTTTATTTGAGGGAGGGGGTTTATTAGAGGGAAGGGTTTTATTAGAGGGAGGGGGTTTAATAGAGGGAGGGGTTGATAAGGGGGAGGAGGTTTATTAGAGGAAGGGGGTTTATTAGTGGGAGGGGTTTATTAGAGGGAGGGGGTTTATTAGAGGGATGGGTTTATTAGAGAGATGGGGTTTATTAGATTGAGGGGTTTATTAGGGGAAGGGGGTTTATTAGAGGGAGGGGTTTATTAGAGGGAGGGGGTTTATTAGAGTGAGGGGATTTATTAGAGGGATGGGTTTATTAAAGGGAGGGGGTTATTTGATGGAGGGGTTTATTAGAGGGATGGGTTTATTAGGGGGAAAGGGTTTATTAGAAGGAGGTGGTTTATTAGAGGGATGGGTTTATTAGAGGGAGGTTTGTTATTATAGGGATGGGTTTATTAGAGGTAGGTGGTTTTTTAGAGGGAGGGAATTTATTAGAGAGAGGGGGTTTATTAGAGGGAGGGTGTTTAGTAGTGGGAGGGGGTTTATTAGAGGGACGGGTTTATTAGAGAGAAGGGATTATTAGAGGGAGGGGTTTTATTAGAGGGTGGGGGTTTATTAGAAGGATGGGTTCATTAGAGGGAGAGGGATTTTTAGAGGGAGGGGTTTATTATGGAGTGGGGATTTATAAGAGGGAAAGGGTTTATTAGAGCTAGGCGGTTTATTAGAGGGATGGGTTTATTAGAGGGAGGGGGTTTATTAGAGGGATGGGTTTATTAGAGAGAGGGGGTTTATTAGAGGGATGTACCTATTAGAGGGATGCGGTTTGTTAGAGGTATGGGTTTATTAGAGGGATGGGTTTATTAGAGGGAATGGATTTATTAGAAGTAGGGGGCTTATAAGAGCTATGGGTTTTATTAAAGGGATGGGTTTATTTGAGGGATGGGTTCATTAAAGGGAGGGGGTTCATTAGATTGAGAGGGTTTATTAGAGGGATTGGTTTATTGGAGGGAAGGGATTATTAGAAGGATGTGTTTATTAGGTGGAGGAGGTTTATTAGAGGGAGGGGTTTATTAGAGGGTGGGGGTTTGTTAGAGGAGGGAGGTTATTAGAGGGAGTGGGTTTGTTAGAGGGAGGGGGTTTATTAGAGGGATGGGTTTATTAGAGGGATGGGTTTATTAGAAGGAGAAAGTTTATTAGAGGGATGGTTTTATTAGAGGGAGGGTTTTTATTATAGGGATGGGTTTATTAGAGGTAGGGGGTTTATTAGAGGTAGGGGGTTTATTAGAGGTAGGGGGTTTATTAGAGGGAGGGGTTTATTACAAGGAGGGGCTTTATTCGAGGAGCGGGTTTATTACAAGGAGGGGGTTTATTAGAGGGATGGGTTTATTAGATGGAGTGTTTTTATTATAGGGATGCTTTATTAGATGTAGGCGGTTTATTAGTGGGAGGGGGTTTATTGGAGAGAGGGGGTATATTAGAGGTAGAGGGAGTTGGTTTATTAGAAGGATGGGTTTATTAGAGGGATGGGTTTATTAGAGGGAGGGGGTTTATTAGAGGGAGGGGATTTATTATAGGGATGGCCTTATTAGAGGGATGGGTTGATTAGAGGGAGGGGGTTTATTAGAGGGAGGGGGTTTATTAGAGGGAGGGGGTTTATTAGAGGGAGGGGGTTTATTAGAGGGAGGGGGTTTATTAGAGGGAGGGGTTTATTGGAGGGAGGGGGTTTATTAGAGGGAGGGGTTTTATTAGAAAGAGGGGGTTTATTAACGGGAGGGGTTTATTAGAGGGATGGGTTTATTAGAGAGAGTGGGTTTATTAGAGGGATGGGTTCATTAGAGGGAGGGGGTTTATTAGAAGGAGGGGGATTATTAGAGAGATGGGTTTATTAGAAAGAGGGGGTTTATTAGAGGGAGTGGGTTTATTAGAGGGATGGGTTTATTAGAGGGAGGGGGTTTACTAGAGCCAGTGCTTTTATTAGAGGGATGGGTTTATTAGAGGGAAGGGGTTTATTAGAGGGAGGGGGTTTGTTAGAGGGAGGTGTTTATTAGAGGGAGGGGGTTTATTAGAAGGAGGGGGTTTATTAGAGGGATGGGTTTATTACGGGGAGGGGGTTTATTAGAAGGAGGGGGTTTATTAGAGGGAGTGGGTTTATTAGAGGGATGGGTTTATTAGAGGGAGGAGGTTTATTAGAGGGAGGGGGTTTATTAGAGGGATGGGTTTATTAGAGGGAGGTGGTTTATTAGAGGGAGGGGGTTTATTAGAGGGAGGGGGTTTATTAGAGGGGGGGTTATTAGAGGGGGGGTTATTAGAGGAAGGGTTTTATTAGAGGTAGGGGGTTTATTAGGAGTGAGTTTATTAGAGGGATGGGTTTACTAGAGGAAGGGGGTTTATTAGAAGGTGGGGGTTTATTAGAGGGAGGGGGTTGATTAGAAGGAGGAGGTTTTTCAGAGGGAGTGGGTTTATTAGAGGGATGGGTTTATTAAAGGGAGGTGGTTTATTAGAGGGAGGGTGTTTATTAGAGGGAGGGGGTTTATTAGGGGGAGGGGTTTGCTAGAGGGAGGGTTTTTATTATAGGGATGGGTTTATTAGAGGGATGGGTTTATTAGAGGGAAAGGGTTTATTAGGAGGAGGGGGTTTATTAGAGGGATGGGTTTGCTAGAGGGAGGGTTTTTATTATAGCGATGGGTTTATTAGAGGTAGGGGGCTTATTAGAAGAATGGGTTTATTAGAGGGATGGGTTTATCAGAGGGATGGGTTTATTAGTGGGAAAGGGTTTATTAGAAGGAGGGGGTCTATTAGAGGGATGGGTTTAATAGAGGGAGGGTTTTTATTATAGGGATGGGTTTATTAGAGGTAGAGGGTTCATTAGAGGGAGGGTGTTTATTAGAGGGAGGGGTTTTATTAGAGGGAGGGGTTTATTGGAGGGAGGGGGTTTATTAGAGGGAGGGGTTTATTAGAGGGAGGGGTTTATTAGAGGGAGGGGTTTATTAAAGGGGGGGTTTATTAGAGGGATGGGTTTATTAGAGGGATGGGTTTATTAGAAGGAGAGGGTTTATTAGAGGGATGGTTTTATTAGAGGGAGGGTTTTTATTATAGGGATGGGTTTATTAGAGGTAGGGGTTTATTAGAGGTAGGGGTTTATTAGAGGTAGGGGGTTTATTAGAGGTAGGGGGTTTATTAGAGGTAGGGGGTTTATTAGAGGGAGGGGGTTTATTACAAGGAGGGGCTTTATTCGAGGGAGCGGGTTTATTACAAGGAGGGGGTTTATTAGAGGGATGGGTTTATTAGATGGAGTGTTTTTATTATAGGGATGGTTTATTAGATGTAGGCGGTTTATTAGTGGGAGGGGGTTTATTGGAGAGAGGGGGTATATTAGAGGTAGAGGGAGTTGGTTTATTAGAGGGATGGGTTTATTAGAGGGATGGGTTTATTAGAGGGAGGAAGTTTATTAGAGGGAGGGGATTTATTATAGGGATGGCCTTATTAGAGGGATGGGTTGATTAGAGGGAGGGGGTTTATTAGTGGGAGGGGTTTTATTAGAGGGAGGGGTTTATTGGAGGGAGGGGGTTTATTAGAGGAGGGTTTTATTAGAGGGAGGGGGTTTATTGGAGGGAGGGGGTTTATTAGAGGGAGGGGTTTTATTAGAGGGAGGGGGTTTATTAACGGGAGGGGTTTATTAGAGGGATGGGTTTATTAGAGAGAGTGGGTTTATTAGAGGGATGGGTTCATTAGAGGGAGGGGTTTATTAGAGGGAGGGGGATTATTAGAGGGATGGGTTTATTAGAGGGAGGTGTTTATTAGAGGGAGTGGGTTTATTAGAGGGATGGGTTTATTAGAGGGAGGGGTTTACTAGAGCGAGTGCTTTTATTAGAGGGATGGGTTTATTAGAGGGAAGGGGTTTATTAGAGGGAGGAGGTTTGTTAGAGGGAGGTGTTTATTAGAGGGAGGGGTTTATTAGAAGGAGGGGGTTTATTAGAGGGATGGGTTTATTACGGGGAGGGGGTTTATTAGAAGGAGGGGGTTTATTAGAGGGAGTGGGTTTATTAGAGGGATGGGTTTATTAGAGGGACGAGGTTTATTAGAAGGAGGGGGTTTATTAGAGGGATGGGTTTATTAGAGGGAGGGGGTTTATTAGAGGGAGGGGGTTTACTAGAGGAAGGGGGTTTATTAGAGGGGGGGTTATTAGAGGGGGGGTTATTAGAGGATGGGTTTTATTAGAGGTAGGGGGTTTATTAGGAGTGAGTTTATTAGAGGGATGGGTTTATTAGAGGAAGGGGGTTTATTAGAAGGTGGGGGTTTATTAGAGGGAGGGGGTTGATTAAAAGGAGGAGGTTTTTCAGAGGGAGTGGGTTTATTAGAGGGATGGGTTTATTAGAGGGAGGTGGTTTATTAGAGGGAGGGTGTTTATTAGAGGGAGGGGGTTTATTATAGCGATGGGTTTATTAGAGGTAGGGGGCTTATTAGAAGAATGGGTTTATTAGAGGGATGGGTTTATCAGAGGGATGGGTTTATTAGTGGGAAAGGGTTTATTAGAAGGAGGGGGTCTATTAGAGGGATGGGTTTAATAGAGGGAGGGTTTTTATTATAGGGATGGGTTTATTAGAGGTAGAGGGTTCATTAGAGGGATGGTGTTTATTAGAGGGAGCGGGTTTATTACAAGGAGGGGGTTTATTAGAGGGATGGGTTTATTAGACGGAGGGTTTTTATTATAGGGATGGGTTTATTAGATGTAGGCGGTTTATTAGAGGGAGCGGGTTTATTAGAGATGGGGTTTATTAGAGGTAGAGGGAGTTGGTTTATTAGAGGGATGGGTTTAATAGTGGGAGGGGGTTTAATAGAGGGAGGGGGTTTATTAGAGGGATGGCCTTATTAGAGGGATGGGTTTATTAGAGGGAGGGTGTTTATTAAGAGGAGGGGTTTATTAGAGAGATGGGTTTGCTAGAGGGAGGGTTTTTATTATAGCGATGGGTTTATTAGAGGTAGGGGGCTTATTAGAGGAATGGGTTTATTAGAGGGATGGGTTTATTACAGGGATGGGTTTATTAGTGGGAAAGGGTTTATCAGAAGGAGGGGGTCTATTAGAGGGATGGGTTTAGTAGAGGGAGTGTTTTTATTATAGGGATGGGTTTATTAGAGGTAGAGGGTTCATTAGAGGGAGGGTGTTTATTAGAGGGAGCGGGTTTATTACAAGGAGGGGGTTTATTAGAGGGATGGGTTTATTAGACGGAGGGTTTTTATTATAGGGATGGGTTTATTAGATGTAGGCGGTTTATTAGATGGAGGGGTTTATTAGAGATGGGGTTTATTAGAGGTAGAGGGAGTTGGTATATTAGAGGGATGGGTTTATTAGTGGGAGGGGGTTTATTAGAGGAGGGGGTTTATTAGAGGGAGGGGGTTTATTATAGGGATGGGCTTATTAGAGGGATGGGTTGATTAGAGGGAGGGGTTTATTAGTGGGAGGGGTTTTATTAGAGGGAGGGGGTTTATTTGAGGGAGGGGGTTTATTAGAGGAGTGGTTTATTAGAGGGAGGGGTTTATTAAAGGGAGGGGTTTATTAGAGGGATGGGTTTATTAGAGGGATGGGTTTATTAGAAGGAGAGGGTTTATTAGAGGGATGGTTTTATTAGAGGGAAGGTTTTTATTATAGGGATGGGTTTATTAGAGGTAGGGGGTTTATTAGAGGTAGGGGGTTTATTAGAGGTAGGGGGTTTATTAGAGGGAGGGGGTTTATTACAAGGAGGGGCTTTATTCGAGGGAGCGGGTTTATTACAAGGAGGGGGTTTATTAGAGGGATGGGTTTATTAGATGGAGTGTTTTTATTATAGGGATGGTTTATTAGATGTAGGCGGTTTATTAGTGGGAGGGGGTTTATTGGAGAGAGGGGGTATATTAGAGGTAGAGGGAGTTGGTTTATTAGAGGGATGGGTTTATTAGAGGGAGGGGTTTATTAGAGGGAGGGGGTTTATTAGAGGGAGGGGATTTATTATAGGGATGGCCTTATTAGAGGGATGGGTTGATTAGAGGGAGGGGGTTTATTAGTGGGAGGGGTTTTATTAGAGGGAGGGGGTTTATTGGAGGGAGGGGGTTTATTAGAGGGAGGGGTTTTATTAGAGGAGGGGGTTTATTGGAGGAGGGGTTTATTAGAGGGAGGGGTTTTATTAAAGGGAGGGGTTTATTAACGGGAGGGGTTTATTAGAGGGATGGGTTTATTAGAGGGATGGGTTTATTAGAAGGAGAGGGTTTATTAGAGGGATGGTTTTATTAGAGGGAGGGTTTTTATTATAGGGATGGGTTTATTAGAGGTAGGGGGTTTATTAGAGGTAGGGGGTTTATTAGAGGGAGGGGGTTTATTACAAAGAGGGCTTTATTCGAGGGAGCGGGTTTATTACAAGGAGGGGTTTATTAGAGGGATGGGTTTATTAGATGGAGTGTTTTTATTATAGGGATGGTTTATTAGATGTAGGCGGTTTATTAGTGGGAGGGGGTTTATTGGAGAGAGGGGGTATATTAGAGGTAGAGGGAGTTGGTTTATTAGAGGGATGGGTTTATTAGAGGGAGGGGTTTATTAGAGGGAGGGGGTTTATTAGAGGGAGGGTTTATTATAGGGATGGGCTTATTAGAGGGAAGGGATTGATTAGAGGGAGGGGGTTTATTAGTGGGATGGGTTTCATTAGAGGGAGGGGTTTATTGGAGGGAGGGGTTTATTAGAGGGAGGGGTTTTATTAGAGGGAGGGGTTTATTAAAGGGAAGGGTTTATTATAGGGATGGGCTTATTAGAGGGATGGGTTGATTAGAGGAAGGGGGTTTATTAGTGGGAGGGGTTTTATTAGAGCGAGGGGGCTTATTGGAGGGAGGAGGTTTATTAGAGGGAGGGGTTTTATTAAAGGGAGGGGGTTTATTAAAGGGAGGGGTTTATTAGAGGGATGGGTTTATTAGAGGGATGGGTTTATTAGAGGAAGGGGGTTTATTAGAAGGTGGGGGTTTATTAGAGGGAGGGGGTTGATTAAAAGGAGGAGGTTTTTCAGAGGGAGTGGGTTTATTAGAGGGATGGGTTTATTAGAGGGAGGTGGTTTATTAGAGGGAGGGTGTTTATTAGAGGGAGGGGGTTTATTAGGCGGAGGGGTTTGCTAGAGGGAGGGTTTTTATTATAGGGATGGGTTTATTAGAGGGATGGGTTTATTAGAGGGAAAGGGTTTATTAGGAGGAGGGGTTTATTAGAGGGATGGGTTTGCTAGAGGGAGGGTTTTTATTATAGCGATGGGTTTATTAGAGGTAGGGGGCTTATTAGAAGAATGGGTTTATTAGAGGGATGGGTTTATCAGAGGGATGGGTTTATTAGTGGGAAAGGGTTTATTAGAAGGAGGGGGTCTATTAGAGGGATGGGTTTAATAGAGGGAGGGTTTTTATTATAGGGATGGGTTTATTAGAGGTAGAGGGTTCATTAGAGGGATGGTGTTTATTAGAGGGAGCGGGTTTATTACAAGGAGGGGGTTTATTAGAGGGATGGGTTTATTAGACGGAGGGTTTTTATTATAGGGATGGGTTTATTAGATGTAGGCGGTTTATTAGAGGGAGGGGTTTATTAGAGATGGGGTTTATTAGAGGTAGAGGGAGTTGGTTTATTAGAGGGATGGGTTTAATAGTGGGAGGGGGTTTAATAGAGGAGGGGGTTTATTAGAGGGATGGCCTTATTAGAGGGATGGGTTTATTAGAGGGAGGGTGTTTATTAAGAGGAGGGGTTTATTAGAGGGATGGGTTTGCTAGAGGGAGGGTTTTTATTATAGCGATGGGTTTATTAGAGGTAGGGGGCTTATTAGAGGAATGGGTTTATTAGAGGGATGGGTTTATTACAGGGATGGGTTTATTAGTGGGAAAGGGTTTATCAGAAGGAGGGGGTCTATTAGAGGGACGGGTTTAGTAGAGGGAGGGTTTTTATTATAGGGATGGGTTTATTAGAGGTAGAGGGTTCATTAGAGGGAGGTGTTTATTAGAGGGAGCGGGTTTATTACAAGGAGGGGGTTTATTAGAGGGATGGGTTTATTAGACGGAGGGTTTTTATTATAGGGATGGGTTTATTAGATGTAGGCGGTTTATTAGAGGGAGGGGTTTATTAGAGATGGGGTTTATTAGAGGTAGAGAGGGAGTTGGTATATTAGAGGGATGGGTTTATTAGTGGGAGGGGGTTTATTAGAGGGAGGGGTTTATTAGAGGGAGGGGGTTTATTAGAGGGAGGGGTTTATTAGAGGGATGGGTTTATTAGAGGGAGGGGTTTATTAGTGGGAGGGGTTTTATTAGAGGGAGGGGTTTATTGGAGGGAGGGGGTTTATTAGAGGGAGGGGTTTTATTAGAGGGAGGGGGTTTATTAAAGGGAGGGGTTTATTAGAGGGAGGGGTTTATTAGAGGGATGGGTTTATTAGAAGGAGAGGGTTTATTAGAGGGATGGTTTTATTAGAGGGAAGGTTTTTATTATAGGGATGGGTTTATTAGAGGTAGGGGGTTTATTAGAGGTAGGGGGTTTATTAGAGGTAGGGGGTTTATTAGAGGGGAGGGGTTTATTACAAGGCGGGGCTTTATTCGAGGGAGCGGGTTTATTACAAGGAGGGGGTTTATTAGAGGGATGGGTTTATTAGATGGAGTGTTTTTATTATAGGGATGGTTTATTAGATGTAGGCGGTTTATTAGTGGGAGGGGGTTTATTGGAGAGAGGGGGTATATTAGAGGTAGAGGGAGTTGGTTTATTAGAGGGATGGGTTTATTAGAGGGATGGGTTTATTAGAGGGAGGGGGTTTATTAGAGGGAGGGGATTTATTATAGGGATGGCCTTATTAGAGGGATGGGTTGATTAGAGGGAGGGGTTTATTAGTGGGAGGGGTTTTATTAGAGGGAGGGGGTTTATTGGAGGGAGGGGTTTATTAGAGGGAGGGGTTTTATTAGAGGGAGGGGGTTTATTGGAGGGAGGGGGTTTATTAGAGGGAGGGGTTTATTAGAGGGAGGGGGTTTATTAGCGGGAGGGGGTTTATTAGAGGGAGGGGTTTATTAGAGGGATGGGTTTATTAGACGGAGGGGGTTTATTAGAGGGATGGGTTTATTAGAGGGAGGGGTTTATTAGAGGGATGGGTTT
This sequence comes from Corallium rubrum, assembly GCA_964035015.1. Lineage (NCBI taxonomy): Eukaryota > Metazoa > Cnidaria > Anthozoa > Scleralcyonacea > Coralliidae > Corallium > Corallium rubrum. Next base: position 6,386,160 of record OZ036015.1, read on the forward strand.
ATTAGAGGGAGGGGGTTTATTAGAGGTAGGGGGTTTATTAGAGGGAGGGGGTTTATTACAAAGAGGGGCTTTATTCGAGGGAGCGGGTTTATTACAAGGAGGGGGTTTATTAGAGGGATGGGTTTATTAGATGGAGTGTTTTTATTATAGGGATGGTTTATTAGATGTAGGCGGTTTATTAGTGGGAGGGGGTTTATTGGAGAGAGGGGGTATATTAGAGGTAGAGGGAGTTGGTTTATTAGAGGGATGGGTTTATTAGAGGGAGGGGGTTTATTAGAGGGAGGGGGTTTATTAGAGGGAGGGGATTTATTATAGGGATGGGTTTATTAGAGGGATGGGTTTATTAGAGGGAGGGGGTTTATTAGTGGGAGGGGTTTTATTAGAGGGAGGGGGTTTATTGGAGGGAGGGGGTTTATTAGAGGGAGGGTTTTATTAGAGGGAGGGGGTTTATTAAAGGGAAGGGTTTATTATAGGGATGGGCTTATTAGAGGGATGGGTTGATTAGAGGAAGGGGGTTTATTAGTGGGAGGGGTTTTATTAGAGCGAGGGGCTTATTGGAGGGAGGAGGTTTATTAGAGGGAGGGGTTTTATTAGAGGGAGGGGGTTTATTAAAGGGAGGGGTTTATTAGAGGGATGGGTTTATTAGAGGGATGGGTTTATTAGAGCGATGGCTTTCTTAGAGGGAAAAAATTTATTAGAAGGAGAGGGTTTATTAGAGGGATGGTTTTATTAGAGGGAGGGTTTTTATTATAGGGATGTGTTTATTAGAGGTAGGGGGTTTATTAGAGGTAGGGGGTTTATTAGAGGGAGGGGGTTTATTACAAGGAGGGGCTTTATTCGAGGGAGGGGGTTTATTACAAGTAGGGGGTTTATTAGAGGGATGGGTTTATTAGATGGAGTGTTTTTATTATAGGGATGGTTTATTAGATGTAGTCGGTTTATTAGTGGGAGGGGGTTTATTGGAGAGATGGGGTTTATTAGAGGTAGAGGGAGTTGGTTTATTAGAGGGATGGGTTTATTAGAGGGATGGGTTTATTAGAGGGAGGGGTTTATTAGAGGGAGGGGTTTATTAGAGGGAGGGGATTTATTATAGGGATGGGTTTATTAGAGGGATGGGTTGATTAGAGGGAGGGGGTTTATTAGTGGGAGGGGTTTTATTAGAGGGAGGGGGTTTATTGGAGGGAGGGGGTTTATTAGAGGGAGGGGTTTTATTAGAGGGAGGGGGTTTATTAAAGGGAAGGGTTTATTATAGGGATGGGCTTATTAGAGGGATGGGTTGATTAGAGGAAGGGGGTTTATTAGTGGGAGGGGTTTTATTAGAGGGAGGGGGCTTATTGGAGGGAGGGGGTTTATTAGAGGGAGGGGTATTATTAGAGGGAGGGGGTTTATTAAAAGGAGGGGTTTATTAGAGGGATGGGTTTATTAGAGGGATGGGTTTATTAGAGGGAAGGGTTTATTAGGAGGAGGGGGTTTATTAGAGGGATGGGTTTCCTAGAGGGAGGGTTTTTATTATAGCGATGGGTTTATTAGAGGTAGGGGGCTTATTAGAGGAATGGGTTTATTAGAGGGATGGGTTTATTAGAGGGATGGGTTTATTAGTGGGAAAGGGTTTATCAGAAGGAGGGGGTCTATTAGAGGGATGGGTTTAGTAGAGGGAGGGTTTTTATTATAGGGATGGGTTTATTAGAGGTAGAGGGTTCATTAGGGGGAGGGTGTTTATTAGAGGGAGCGGGTTTATTACAAGGAGGGGGTTTATTAGAGGGATGGGTTTATTAGACGGAGGGTTTTTATTATAGGAATGGGTTTATTAGATGTAGGCGGTTTATTAGAGGGAGGGGGTTTATTAGAAGGAGGGGGTTTATTAGAGTGAGGGGGTTTATTAGAGGGATGTATTTATTAGAGGGAGGTGGTTTATTAGAGGCAGGGGGTTTATTAGAGTGAGGGGGTTTATTAGTGGGAGGGGGTTTGTTAAAGGGAGGTGGTTTATTAGAGGGAGGGGGTTTATTAGAGAGAGGGGGTTTATTAGAGAGAGTTGGTTTATCAGAGGGATGGGCTTATTAGAGGGATGGGTTATTTGAGGGAGGGAGTTTATTAGAGGGAGGGGTTTTATTAGAGGGAGGGGGTTTATTACAGGGAGGGGTTTTATTTGGGGGAGGTTTATTAGAGGGAGGGGGTTTTTTTAGAGGGAGGGGGTTTATTAGAGGGAGCGGGTTTAATAGAGGGAGGGGGTTTATTAAAGGGAGGGGTTTATTAGAGGGATGGGTTTATTAGAGGGATGAGTTTATTAGAGGGATGGCTTTCTTAGAGGGAAAGGGTTTATTAGAAGGAGAGGGTTTATTAGAAGGATGGTTTTATTAGAGGGAGGGTTTTTATTATAGGGATGGGTTTATTAGAGGTAGTGGGTTTATTAGAGGTAGGGGGTTTATTAGAGGTAGGGGGTTTATTAGAGGGAGGGGGTTTATTGGAGGGAGGGGGTTTATTAGAGGGAGGGGTTTTATTAGAGGGAGGGGGTTTATTAAAGGGAGGGGTTTATTAGAGGGATGGGTTTATTAGAGGGATGGGTTTATTAGAAGGAGAGGGTTTATTAGAGGGATGGTTTTATTAGAGGGAAGGTTTTTATTATAGGGATGGGTTTATTAGAGGTAGGGGGTTTATTAGAGGTAGGGGGTTTATTAGAGGTAGGGGGTTTATTAGAGGGAGGGGTTTATTACAAGGAGGGGCTTTATTCGAGGGAGCGGGTTTATTACAAGGAGGGGGTTTATTAGAGGGATGGGTTTATTAGATGGAGTGTTTTTATTATAGGGATGGTTTATTAGATGTAAACGGTTTATTAGTGGGAGGGGTTTATTGGAGAGAGGGGTATATTAGAGGTAGAGGGAGTTGGTTTATTAGAGGGATGGGTTTATTAGAGGGATGGGTTTATTAGAGGGAGGGGGTTTATTAGAGGGAGGGGATTTATTATAGGGATGGCCTTATTAGAGGGATGGGTTGATTAGAGGGAGGGGTTTATTAGTGGGAGGGGTTTTATTAGAGGGAGGGGGTTTATTGGAGGGAGGGGTTTATTAGAGGGAGGGGTTTATTAGAGGGAGGGGGTTTATTGGAGGGAGGGGGTTTATTAGAGGGAGGGGTTTATTAAAGGGAGGGGGTTTATTAACGGGAGGGGTTTATTAGAGGGATGGGTTTATTAGAGGGATGGGTTTATTAGAAGGAGAGGGTTTATTAGAGGGATGGTTTTATTAGAGGGAGGGTTTTTATTATAGGGATGGGTTTATTAGAGGTAGGGGGTTTATTAGAGGTAGGGGGTTTATTAGAGGGAGGGGGTTTATTACAAAGAGGGGCTTTATTCGAGGGAGCGGGTTTATTACAAGGAGGGGGTTTATTAGAGGGATGGGTTTATTAGATGGAGTGTTTTTATTATAGGGATGGTTTATTAGATGTAGGCGGTTTATTAGTGGGAGGGGGTTTATTGGAGAGAGGGGGTATATTAGAGGTAGAGGGAGTTGGTTTATTAGAGGGATGGGTTTATTAGAGGGAGGGGGTTTATTAGAGGGAGGGGGGTTTATTAGAGGGAGGGGATTTATTATAGGGATGGGCTTATTAGAGGGATGGGTTGATTAGAGGGAGGGGGTTTATTAGTGGGAGGGGTTTTATTAGAGGGAGGGGGTTTATTGGAGGGAGGGGGTTTATTAGAGGGAGGGCTTTTATTAGAGGGAGGGGGTTTATTAAAGGGAAGGGTTTATTATAGGGATGGGCTTATTAGAGGGATGGGTTGATTAGAGGAAGGGGGTTTATTAGTGGGAGGGGTTTTATTAGAGCGAGGGGGCTTATTGGAGGGAGGAGGTTTATTAGAGGGAGGGGTTTTATTAGAGGGAGGGGGTTTATTAAAGGGAGGGGTTTATTAGAGGGATGGGTTTATTAGAGGGATGGGTTTATTAGAGCGATGGCTTTCTTAGAGGGAAAGGATTTATTAGAAGGAGAGGGTTTATTAGAGGGATGGTTTTATTAGAGGGAGGGTTTTTATTATAGGGATGTGTTTATTAGAGGTAGGGGGTTTATTAGAGGTAGGGGGTTTATTAGAGGGAGGGGTTTATTACAGGAGGGGCTTTATTCGAGGGAGCGGGTTTATTACAAGTAGGGGGTTTATTAGAGGGATGGGTTTATTAGATGGAGTGTTTTTATTATAGGGATGGTTTATTAGATGTAGTCGGTTTATTAGTGGGAGGGGGTTTATTGGAGAGATGGGGTTTATTAGAGGTAGAGGGAGTTGGTTTATTAGAGGGATGGGTTTATTAGAGGGATGGGTTTATTAGAGGGAGGGGTTTATTAGAGGGAGGGGGTTTATTAGAGGGAGGGGGTTTATTAGAGGGAGGGGTTTATTAGAGGGATGGGTTTATTAGAGGGAGGGGGTTTATTAGTGGGAGGGGTTTTATTAGAGGGAGGGGGTTTATTGGAGGGAGGGGGTTTATTAGAGGGAGGGGTTTTATTAGAGGGAGGGGGTTTATTAAAGGGAAGGGTTTATTATAGGGATGGGCTTATTAGAGGGATGGGTTTATTAGAGGAAGGGGGTTTATTAGTGGGAGGGGTTTATTAGAGGGAGGGGGTTTATTGGAGGGAGGGGTTTATTAGAGGGAGGGGTATTATTAGAGGGAGGGGGTTTATTAAAAGGAGGGGTTTATTAGAGGGATGGGTTTATTAGAGGGATGGGTTTATTAGAGGGAAAGGGTTTATTAGGAGGAGGGGGTTTATTAGAGGGATGGGTTTCCTAGGGGAGGGTTTTTATTATGGGATGGGTTTATTAGAGGTAGGGGCTTATTAGAGGAATGGGTTTATTAGAGGGATGGGTTTATTAGAGGGATGGGTTTATTAGTGGGAAAGGGTTTATCAGAAGGAGGGGGTCTATTAGAGGGATGGGTTTAGTAGAGGGAGGGTTTTTATTATAGGGATGGGTTTATTAGAGGTAGAGGGTTCATTAGGGGGAGGGTGTTTATTAGAGGGAGCGGGTTTATTACAAGGAGGGGGTTTATTAGAGGGATGGGTTTATTAGACGGAGGGTTTTTATTATAGGAATGGGTTTATTAGATGTAGGCGGTTTATTAGAGGGAGGGGTTTATTAGAAGGAGGGGTTTATTAGAGTGAGGGGTTTATTAGAGGGATGTATTTATTAGAGGGAGGTGGTTTATTAGAGGCAGGGGGTTTATTAGAGTGAGGGGGTTTATTAGTGGGAGGGGGTTTGTTAAAGGGAGGTGGTTTATTAGAGGGAGGGGGTTTATTAGAGAGAGGGGGTTTATTAGAGAGAGTTGGTTTATCAGAGGGATGGGCTTATTAGAGGGATGGGTTTATTAGAGGGAGGGAGTTTATTAGAGGGAGGGGTTTATTAGAGGGAGGGGGTTTATTACAGGGAGGGGTTTATTGAGGGGGAGGTTTATTAGAGGGAGGGGTTTATTAGAGGGAGGGGGTTTATTAGAGGGAGCGGGTTTAATAGAGGGAGGGGGTTTATTAAAGGGAGGGGTTTATTAGAGGGATGGGTTTATTAGAGGGATGAGTTTATTAGAGGGATGGCTTTCTTAGAGGGAAAGGGTTTATTAGAAGGAGAGGGTTTATTAGAAGGATGGTTTTATTAGAGGGAGGGTTTTTATTATAGGGATGGGTTTATTAGAGGTAGTGGGTTTATTAGAGGTAGGGGGTTTATTAGAGGTAGGGGGTTTATTAGAGGGAGGGGGTTTATTGGAGGGAGCGGGTTTATTAGAGGGAGGGGTTTTATTAGAGGGAGGGGGTTTATTAAGGAGAGGGGTTTATTAGAGGGAGGGGTTTATTAGAGGGATGGGTTTATTAGAAGGAGGGGTTTATTAGAGGGAGGGGTTTATTAGAGGGAGGTTTTATTATGGGGATGGGTTTATTAGAGGAGGGGGTTTATTAGAGGGAGGGGGTTTATTAGAGGTAGGGGGTTTATTAGAGGGAGGGGGTTTATTACAAGGAGGGGCTTTATTCGAGGGAGCGGGTTTATTACAAGGAGGGGGTTTATTAGAGGGATGGGTTTATTAGATGGAGTGTTTTTATTATAGGGATGGTTTATTAGATGTAGGCGGTTTATTAGTGGGAGGGGGTTTATTGGAGAGAGGGGGTATATTAGAGGTAGAGGGAGTTGGTTTATTAGAGGGATGGGTTTATTAGAGGGATGGGTTTATTAGAGGGAGGGGGTTTATTAGAGGGAGGGGATTTATTATAGGGATGGCCTTATTAGAGGGATGGGTTGATTAGAGGGAGGGGGTTTATTAGTGGGAGGGGTTTATTGGAGGGAGGGGGTTTATTGGAGGGAGTGGATTTACTAGAGGGAGTGGGTTTATTAGAGGGTGGGGGTTTATTAGAGGGATGTGGTTTATTAGAGGGAGCTGTTTATTGGAGGGAGGGGGTTTATTAGAGGAGGGGGTTTATTAGAGGGAGGGGATTTATTAGAGGGAGGGGTTTATTAGAGGGAGGGGGTTTATTAGAGGGGGGTTTATTAGAGGGATGGGTTTATTAGAGGGATGGGTTTATTAGAGGGAGGGGTTTATTAGAGGGATGGGTTGATTAGAGGGAATAGAATTTTATGTCATATACAAAGAAGGAATAGAACTTCATGTCATATACAAAGAGCTTTTGCAAATGACGGTCCCAGGAGTAATTTTTCTGCCTTCGTGACTCTGTTGACAACGTAGAAAAAGCATTTTTACGTTGTAAAGACAACGCGGAACCTGAATCACTACAGAAGCCTTGGGAAAGCTTGACCTTACTCTCGCGACTAACATAGATTGAACAAGTGTTCTCTCAAGAATTGAAGAACAAGACGAGTCCATGCGATTATGCATCTTAAAATTTGAATGTATAAATACACCACCATTTAATACCACTGTTAACTTTCTACCGTAGCCGTAGTCGGTTGTCTGAAGTGCTATGGCTCACCACTGTGACTTTATTTTCAAATAAACACAACTAAAAAGCTTTAGAAGCTGCTAAGATAAACAACAAACTATACCTTCTGTTCTCTCTACCTGTGGTTCGACTGGACCGACACACTTTGAAACGTTTCACTCTTTCTAAATTTGTCACACTTCACCTTTCCTCCTTCCCTTTTTACAACACATTTATATACCTTTTCCAACGTAATATATCTCCATTCATCTCAAGAACTGAACAATTCGGTGGTAGATAGTTAAAACGACGGCTTTTTCCCACTTTCTTGTCGCTTTTCTTCTTCAAGAAACCACAAGCCTTCGTCCTTCTTTCAACCAAGATGGCGAAGCGAAAAACACTCGATATTCCATTAGAAATACGATTAGTAGTTCACAAAAATGTTTCCAAATACCAAAGGACGCTTATCTTCAGCAACTTGTGGCCGAGAATAGTTTAATCTATAAAAACTTTCCTTAAAATCTAATTTTGAGTCCAAATAAAGAGAAAGACCAGAAAAATACCGGTTTCAAACCGGTTTTCCCGCGCTTTTTTCCTATGCGCCTGCTGTCTAAGTCATTGACACGCGGAAAATGACACTCAGGAATGAATACTTCATGTAGTCGGACATAGTGGACCCTGGTGTTTATAATTCTTCGACGTTCTTGTTTTTTTAGGCGCATACTTTAGGCTCAGAAACTGTGAAAAAAATCGCTGGAATGTTTGAAGATGTTGAGAACTCTGCCAATGAGATTTTAAGAACAATCAACGGCTGCCAATGCATATGAGAGTTTAGTGACTAAAAACATGTTGAGGGTGGAATAAAAAATGAATAAAAGGGTCGGAGGCTCAAGGGTCGGAGGTTGAAGGGTCAGAGTTTCAAGGTTCGGGGTTGGAAATTCGAAGGTTGAAGTTTCCGAGGCTCAATGGTCGGCGGTTGAAGGTTCGGAGGTTGAAGGGTCGGAGGCTCAAGGGTCGGAGGTTGAAGGTTCGGAGGTTGAAGGGTCGGAGGTTGAAGGGTCGGAGGCTCAAGGGTCGGAGGCTCAAGGGTCGGAGGTTGAAAGGTCGGAGGTTGAAGGTTCGGAGGTTGAAGGTTCCGAGGCTCAAGGGTCGGAGGTTGAAGGGTCGGAGGCTCAAGGGTCGGAGGTTGAAGGGTCGGAGGTTGAAGATTCGGAGGTTGAAGGTTCCAAGGCTCAAGGGTCGGAGGTTGAAGGGTCGGAGGTTGAAGGGTCGGAGGCTCAAGGGTCGGAGGTTGATGGGTCGGAGGTTGAAGGGTCGGAGGTTGAAGGTCCGAGGCTCAAGGGTCGGAGGCACTGAGATCAGTGATCGGAGGTTACAGCGTGTAAAGAACAACAGTTACACCACTCGACTGCGTCTCGTGGCGTACTTTTTTGTTCTTTACACGCTGTGACGTCATCTGTGCGTTATTACAGTACACACACAAGGGAAAATGTCATCTATGAAGGGTGGGAGGGTGAAGGCTCGGAGGTTCAATGTTCCGAGGGCTCATGGTTCGGAGGTTCCAGGTTCAGAGGCTCAAGGTTCGGGGGTTCTAGCTAGCTTGCAAGATTCTGTTTCAAAAACCCAGATTGAACTGCTAGGGTTAAAGCGCCAGGGTTGAAAATTTTAAGACTAACTTTTGAAGGTAATATCACATGCCCGTCTTGACTTGCTCTTTCTATTTTTAGCATCAATATTATGACGCAACAAGCTATTTTTAAAGCGTGACCGAAATCAGAAGTAAAAGTTTTGTCTATGTTCAAACGACTGCATAATTAGAAACTTGCATTATTTGGGCAAAATAATCCTAGTTTTCTAATTTCCTATAGAAATAACCGTTATTCTCTAATGGACTTTTTTACCAATAGCGGCGCCATCTTGAAATCGCAATGCATTATGGTCTAACCAGGGAACAGGCTTAATTAAAAATAGGTACGCAATGCGTACATGCGGATACTGGTATTTATTTGGCTTGAGAGTCTAAGATAACTAATGGGCCTTTTCACCAATAGCGGCGCCATCTTGAATTCGCAATGCATTGTGGTCCATCCAGGGTGGTGTTGAGACACAATGCGGTAATTTTGTCTTGATTAACACTTTCATGGCAACAATGTCTAGATATGACCGTTGTCATATTGGTAAAAGCAATAATTCTCGTACATATAAGGATACATTTGTTATGAATCTATCCTTACACGTCCGGGAATTGTTGCAATATGACAATTATTATATTTAGATATTGTTGCCACGAAAGTATTTATAAAGAAAAAATTACCGCATTGTCCCTCAACACTACGCAATCGCCCTTTTAATGGAGCTTGCTACCCTGAATAGACCATACTACTGCATTGCGAATTCAAGATGGCGCCACTATTGGTGAAAAGGTCTACTGTGGATTGTAATTTCAATTTCATGCAAACATACCAAAATATACTGAAAATAATAGAGAATCTTGTGACATATATAAGAGCCCAGCACAAAACTCGAGGTAATGTTTTGTTGTATTACTAATTACAACATGTTCAGAGCTAAATTACTATTTCAGTGAATCTAAATACTTAAATTTTCCTTAAATTCAATTACCTATCTTACCTATCTATTATTATTATTATTATTATTATTATTATTATTATTATTATTATTATTATTATTATTATTATTATTATTATTATTATTATTATTACTCGGGCTACCAGGTTTCGGTGGCGTTTCTGTATTATTTTTCTGGTAGACAATTTGCAATTATTGCATCATCCCGATATGCTTTGCGAAACCACGTGGGCATGTGGTGTGCTATCGATCTGGTATTGCTCCGTCTTGAAGCTTTTAGAAGATCACAAGTGACTTTAGAACACTGTTATTAATCAGTCATGTGGCTGAAAATTGTGCTCACTACACTTAAGCCGTAATCAAACAAGAACGCAAGTCATCGCAAGTTGGCAGCCACTCTGAATAATTTCCCGAAAATATTATGTACCGTGACAAAGTTAAAACTTGTTTAAAACACTCATGAAACCTTTATTTTGTCAATTTGGGTGTTCGAACGACCGCTACAGAAATTTGTGACTGCCAACCTGCGATGACTTACGTTCTCGTTTGATTACGGCTTTACAACTGCAGATCTTGATGGATAAATCTACACTAAACGGTACTGAGCTATTTACAGTATATTTCGATCTGGGTTAATATTCCGCTGTCTCGATCAAGACAAACTGATTATAAACGATTTATATGATTTATTCAATTTTAATACTGAAAAGTATTACTCATGCTCACAATCTGATAACTTGCTGACTTTTGAAAACTATCTGCAAGATGAGCGAGACATAAACAACGTTGAAAACAGAATTGACAACTTGCAAACTCCCTATAATCGCATTAAAAAATATGATATTTATATCGCTTTCATTTTTCGCTCGAGTGTAATTAACGCGATCGTGCAACACGTATTTTCGATAAGTTTCTGCTTGTGAATTATAGTTAAACATCTAGGCCCAGCGCTTATCATGTTAACACTTCAAACATTAATTCAAAGCACTAATGTTAAAATAAACTTCAAATAAACGACAAAATTTTTAATGGCATACATGTTTCGGCAAAGCTTATGCCATCCTCATCAGTACGAGTAATTATAGAATATTTACAAGTGATATTTATATGCTAACTAAGGCTAATTAAAAATACAGAGGTATGACTCATCTAATGGATTTGTTAGGTGTTACGCCAGGTATAGAGATGCTAATTACAGAGTTGATAAATCCAGACAATATTCACAAACAAGGTATATAGAGATGCTAATTACAGTGTGACAAACAATCTTACAAACAAAAAAAATAATAGACTATGTGAATTATAAACTAAAAATCGTGTTCAAATGATGGACTTGAATATTAAGTTCAGGTTTGAGTTTCTTAATGTGTAGAGCTTCTTTAAGTTTAAGAGATATAATAGAGTTAGCAGAGTCTAAGATTTTAAAGCAAGAGGAGTTATACTGATTTTTGCAAGAAGATGATTGTTCGAGATGTTTAAATATGTGTGAATTTTTGTCGGTATGAGTGTGTTCTTTCATCCTAGTGGTAAGGTGGCGAGTGGTTTCGCCAATATAACGGGAGTTACATCCCGCGCGAGTGAATTGATACACCACAGAGGATTTAAGTTCACTGGGAATTGGGTCTTTGAAACTAAAGAGGTTCTTAATTTTATACGAGGAAAAAACAAGTTTGATATCTAAGTCAGTGCATAACCGTTGAATAAGGGATCTCAGTTTGCGTTGTGTAATTTTGGACTGAAAGCCAATGTATGGAAGTTTGAAATAGCGTGGTTTTTGTTTTTCATCGGCTGTCACGGTATTGGTTTTTTTGGAAACGTTATTCTCATTGAATTTTCGAATGACATGAAACGGAAATAAGTTACGTTTGAGCGTGAAAATGAGTTGTTTGAGATCTTGTTTGAAACCATTTTCTGTGTTATTTATTTTCCGTATCCTATCAAGTAATGTGTTGATTAGGCCAGTTTTATAATTTAACGGAGTAAAACTTAAAAAATTCATGAGGAGCCCTGTGTATGTTTTTTTATGAAAGATAGATGTAGTACAAGCAGGATTCGATGATTTTGTCACCAACACATCTAGAAAGGGAAGTTTGTCATTTTTTTCTTTTTCAAACGTAAATTTGATATCATCATGTTGACGGTTTAAATAATCAAAAAATAACATGGCATCATTCTCGTTGTTAAATACACAGAAAGTGTCGTCAACATACCTACGATAAAATAAAACACTGGGGCCATCGTAATTGTTTAACCAAATTCGTTCATAATAACCCATGAAGAGATTGGCGAGTACTGGTGCTAAAGGGGAACCCTAGCTACTCCATCGATTTGGTCATAGAATAAACCATCAAATAAAAAGTGGGTTTGTGAGGTGGCAAATAGAAATAGTTGTTTGAGATCTTTTCTGCTAATTGGAAATTTTGGTTGGTTTTTGAAAATAAGATTTAGCGCGATATCAATTGTTTCAGTTAACGGAATGTTTGTGAACAGACTTTCTACATCGAAAGATATGAAAAATTTGTTACTAGAATCAAAATTTAAAAAATCTTCAACGAACGAGAAAGAGTCCTAGTTGTATGATCGTCAGGTATGAGTGGGTTGAGAATGGAACATAGATACTTAGCTAGTTTGTAATTGTAAGCGTTAGTAGATGATACGATAGGTCTAAGGGGAGGTGCTTGGTTAGACTCTCGATATTTATGAAGCTTAGGTAAACCATAAAATCTAGCTGGTTGCGAGCCTTTAGGAGAGATATTTTGATAAGTGCTATCATCTAAAGAACCTTGGTTTTTTAGTTTCCTAAGAAGACGTTGAAGTTTGGCTTCTCTAAAGAGCGTAGGATCCTTATCTAATCGTTTAAACTTTAACTGATTGTTAATAATACTAAGACAAGAGTTCTTATATACCTGGCGTTCCATAATGACTACTCCATTTCCCTTGTCAGGCTTCAGAATAATAATGTTTTCATTGTTTCTAATGTTCCTTAAAATATATGGTGTTTCTTCAGGTCCGCTGGAGTGGGACGATATGACGAGATGTAACTTTGAGCGATATGAGCAAGTTCATTCTTAAGATACGTGTAGTCTTCCTGATTCCTGAGTTTTTCTTTCATTGAATAGTGGATACGTTCGAAAGTAGTTAGAATGTCAGAGGAGTTGAGTTTCGGAGGCTTGATAGAAAAACTGAGACCGTTCTTTAGCAATTCCAATTCTTCTTCTTTCAACCGGTAAGACGAGAGATTTGTGACAGTTTCTTCATGAGCCCTATTTTTTGTTAAGTTCTTTAGTTTCTTTCGGTGGGTTAAGAGAACTTGATTGATACGTTTTTCCACATTCTTCTTAAGTGCTTTCTTTAGAATAATCAAGTCCAAAGAGGTAAGATTATCTTGTAGCTCGCGTTCTTTCTTGGATAGATCGTTGTCCAGTTTTCGTTGTTCTCGGGATCGTTTGATTATAGCTGTGCGTAGAAGACGTTTTCGTCTGGAATTCCAGGCGGACTTGGATGTTTCGTTTCTTAAAGACTGCCAAACCTTTGGAGTTTTTCCAAAATTCATTTGTTTTCCCCTACCAAATGTCAGTCATCAAGATACCAATGCCATTCGAAAACGTCTTCTACGCACAGCTATAATCAAACGATCCCGAGAACAACGAAAACTGGACAACGATCTATCCAAGAAAGAACGCGAGCTACAAGATAATCTTACCTCTTTGGACTTGATTATTCTAAAGAAAGCACTTAAGAAGAATGTGGAAAAACGTATCAATCAAGTTCTCTTAACCCACCGAAAGAAACTAAAGAACTTAACAAAAAATAGGGCTCTTCTTTTCACCCATGAAGAAACTGTCACAAATCTCTCGTCTTACCGGTTGAAAGAAGAAGAATTGGAATTGCTAAAGACGGTCTCAGTTTTTCTATCAAGCCTCCGAAACTCAACTCCTCTGACATTCTAACTACTTTCGAACGTATCCACTATTCAATGAAAGAAAAACTCAGGAATCAGGAAGACTACACGTATCTTAAGAATGAACTTGCTCATATCGCTCAAAGTTACATCTCGTCATATCGTCCCACTCCAGCGGACCTGAAGAAACACCATATATTTTAAGGAACATTAGAAACAATGAAAACATTATTATTCTGAAGCCTGACAAGGGAAATGGAGTAGTCATTATGGAACGCCAGGTATATAAGAACTCTTGTCTTAGTATTATTAACAATCAGTTAAAGTTTAAACGATTAGATAAGGATCCTACGCTCTTTAGAGAAGCCAAACTTCAACGTCTTCTTAGGAAACTAAAAAACCAAGGTTCTTTAGATGATAGCACTTATCAAAATATCTCTCCTAAAGGCTCGCAACCAGCTAGATTTTATGGTTTACCTAAGCTTCATAAATATAGAGAGTCTAACCAAGCACCTCCCCTTAGACCTATCGTATCATCTACTAACGCTTACAATTACAAACTAGCTAAGTATCTATGTTCCATTCTCAACCCACTCATACCTGACGATCATACAACTAGGACTCTTTCTCGTTCGTTGAAGATTTTTTAAATTTTGATTCTAGTAACAAATTTTTCATATCTTTCGATGTAGAAAGTCTGTTCACAAACATTCCGTTAACTGAAACAATTGATATCGCGCTAAATCTTATTTTCAAAAACCAACCAAAATTTCCAATTAGCAGAAAAGATCTCAAACAACTATTTCTATTTGCCACCTCACAAACCCACTTTTTATTTGATGGTTTATTCTATGACCAAAATAATCGATGGAGTAGCTATGGGTTCCCCTTTAGCACCAGTACTGGCCAATCTCTTCATGGGTTATTATGAACGAATTTGGTTAAACAATTACGATGGCCCCAGTGTTTTATTTTATCGTAGGTATGTTGACGACACTTTCTGTGTATTTAACAACGAGAATGATGCCATGTTATTTTTTGATTATTTAAACCGTCAACATGATGATATCAAATTTACGTTTGAAAAAGAAAAAAATGACAAACTTCCTTTTCTAGATGTGTTGGTGACTAAATCATCGAATCCTGCTTGTACTACATCTATCTTTCATAAAAAAACATACACAGGGCTCCTCATGAATTTTTTAAGTTTTACTCCGTTAAATTATAAAACTGGCCTAATCAACACATTACTTGATAGGATACGGAAAATAAATAACACAGAAAATGGTTTCAAACAAGATCTCAAACAACTCATTTTCACGCTCAAACGTAACTTATTTCCGTTTCATGTAATTGACCATGTCATTCGAAAATTCAATGAGAATAACGTTTCCAAAAAAACCAATACCGTGACAGCCGATGAAAAACAAAAACCACGCTATTTCAAACTTCCATACATTGGCTTTCAGTCCAAAATTACACAACGCAAACTGAGATCCCTTATTCAACGGTTATGCACTGACTTAGATATCAAACTTGTTTTTTCCTCGTATAAAATTAAGAACCTCTTTAGTTTCAAAGACCCAATTCCCAGTGAACTTAAATCCTCTGTGGTGTATCAATTCACTCGCGCGGGATGTAACTCCCGTTATATTGGCGAAACCACTCGCCACCTTACCACTAGGATGAAAGAACACACTCATACCGACAAAAATTCACACATATTTAAACATCTCGAACAATCATCTTCTTGCAAAAATCAGTATAACTCCTCTTGCTTTAAAATCTTAGACTCTGCTAACTCTATTATATCTCTTAAACTTAAAGAAGCTCTACACATTAAGAAACTCAAACCTGAACTTAATATTCAAGTCCATCATTTGAACACGATTAGTTTATAATTCACATGGTCTATTATTTTTTTTGTTTGTAAGATTGTTTGTCACACTGTAATTAGCATCTCTATATACCTTGTTTGTGAATATTGTCTGGATTTATCAACTCTGTAATTAGCATCTCTATACCTGGCGTAACACCTAACAAATCCATTAGATGAGTCATACCTCTGTATTTTTGGTTTAGACGTCGAAGTTCCGTCGCATTTAATTCGTCGAATTTAATGCGACGATTATGCGACAGAAGTGACACAGTTCGGTTTAGACGTCGAATTTAATGTGTCGCATTTAATGTTACGGTTGAAATTTAACGCCAAATAGCTCTAAACGTTGGTGTTTCGAGTTTCGAATTACCGCGCGTTGCAATTTGCATGGCACCCAGCTGTTAAGAGAAACGCCATGTTTTTATCTTCAAGTGAGTATATCAAAAAGCTAAAACACAAAGAAGACCTTCAGAGGCTCTCTGTGTTTCAACATGTGTTGTTGGTCGCCCGTTTGTCGTTAGTGAATGTATAAGCTTTCGCTTAAAGCTCTCTCATTCTTAAAACTCGATTAATGTATTGCTTTCGGCTAGTTCGACAGTTTTCTTCACAGAAATCTCCAATACCTTTTATTGCCACCCATGCAACTTCATATACTAATTGTTTTCGTCCGTCACAAAACATTCTGGACGATACAAACAAGTACGACATGTTGAAAATTATCTTCGTGGGGCCCACGAACTGTAAAATTGTTGGGTATTGAGGGATATTGTAGGATAGAAAAAGTGATTATACTAATTTATGCATTTTATCCGACTGCATTTTATGCGACGTCTAAATCAACGTCGCATTTCCGTCGAATTATGCGACACAGCTCGTCGCATAATTCGACAGTGTCGAATTAAATGCGACGCGTCGAATAAAATCAGTTTAGACGTCGCATTTCCGTCGGATAAAATTGGTCGCATTAAATGCGACGAATTAAATGCGACGGAACTTCGACGTCTAAACCAAGCCTTAGTTAGCATATAAATATCACTTGTAAATATTCTATAATTACTCGTACTGAAGATGGCGTAAGCTTGCCGAAACATGTATACCATTAAAAATTTTGTCGTTTATTTGAAGTTTATTAATTCAAAGGCTATTCAGGTTTCAGAAATGTTGATTCGAACAGTTTAACACTCTTGTCTGAGCAAAAACGCTTAAAATTGACTGCACCCTTCTGCCTTCTTTTTCCCTTCAACATGTGCTCTTTGTTACGTAGAAATAACAATAATCGTTACTTTCTATTTAATTTCTATTAATCTCTAACCCTAACACTGAAATGTTTGAATTCACGTTTATTTTATATTGTCTATGTTTTAGACTCTCGTAACACATGCATTGATGCGTCCCAATAAATGAATGTTCAACGCGTTTTTTGAACAAGTATTCAGGAATACGTGTCGTCTACATGTAACATAAACAGTGCCAAGCACGATAAAACATCTTGGCCGAGCGCCTAACACGTAAACACTTGAAACATTTAACCGAGTTAAAAAGGCATATTTCAGAAAGATCTTTAATCCGAAGCCAAACAAGCGCTCGCAAGCTTTCCAAGGACGAAGAAACAGTGTGGAATTATTAGAGTATAAACACTTTGTATACGAGAAAGTATTGCATGTAAATATGCAGTCACCGCGCGGTCCGTGCGCTTGTATTTATAGTATAAAACAACAGTATATACATACATAAAAATATATTAAAATGCTGAAATACATATTGTTTCGAAACCAGACAATCCACAAAAATTCTCAAAACCGTTCAAATTTATACCGACAGACCAGTAGCCCACTGTCAGCTGTCGACTTGTCATCATATTTCTTGGAGTCTTGTGATAGCGCGCAAATATTCATTACCTGAAACAAAACTCAACTTTCTATCTCCCATTCGTTGCTCTGGTACACCTTCGGACATATAAGTATGCTGATTCGGACTATTGCTATTGGTCTTTTGCGTTGATCACGCGATTGACGAAAACATTCACACACACACACACACACACACACACACACACACACACACACACACACACACACACACACACACACACACACACACACACACACACACACACACACACACACACACACACACACACACACACACACACACACACACACACACACACACACACACACACACACACACACACACACACACACACACACACACACGCACACACACACACACACACACACACACACACACACACAACCGCGCTCGTGACATAGCGGATTATGGTTTAAACCAGTATCCGCAAAAAGGTGATTGCTTAGCGTGGAGAAACAATGCAGCAAATTTATCTTTCTAAATACTTTCGTGGCAGCAATGTCTAAATATGAACATTGTAATATTAGTGAAAGTAATAATGCTTGGACGTATAAGAATACAATTGTCATGAATCGATTTTTATACGTCCGAGAATTGTTGCCTTTACCAATATCACAACGACAATATTTAGACATTGTTGCCACGAACGTTTTTATAAAGAAAAAATACCTCATTGTGTCTCAACACTAAGCAATCACCTTTTTAATTAAGCTTGTTACCCTGGATAGAACACAATGCATTGCGAATTCAAGATGGCGCCGCTATTGGTGAAAAGGTCAATTATCACATGATCGCCTTTCTGTCGCATTTCTGAGAAAGCAAATACGGAGAGAACATTTCTGGGAAAAGCTTTTAATTTCGTGACAATGTATTGTATTTCTAAGAACTTAACTTACTCTATTGTTCAACGTGCATGGTAAGAAACAAGCGCCGAGTCAACGCATGTCCATTTCAAAACACAAAACCACTGTCTCGTACAAAACCGGAAAATACAAAGCAAAACTGGGATTGCCAAGATTTTTGGGAACGAAATACTGACGTTTCAAGCGGAGCCTTTCACTATTTAGCCTGTGTAACACACTGATCTCAAATAATAGACTCATTATACTGGATAGAGCATCCAGTGCTCGCTGTGAAGTCGCAATAAATTAGCGGCAGCAGTAGATGACCCCCCCCCCCCCCCCCATCCACCGTCCAAAGGGATGCGCCTCATTAATATTCAGCGTGACTCACGCATGACTCACGCATGACTCACGCACCATGACTCACGCATGACTCACGCATGACTCACGCCTGTGACATGTTTGGACAATTCTGGAATATAGTTCGTGCGCATGAAGTTATATAAATTGAATAATACTGAGACTTTGAATATTATATTAACCTAAATGATCAAGCAGTCTTATACCCGTTTTGTGGCAATAAGTGTTAACAATTTTAGAGAGTTATCGTTTACTTTGGCCTAGTTTGTAGAGGAACGAAACAGAAATGGATAGACACTTTATATTTTTTATCTTAAACCTGGTTTGTAGGATTTTAGCGGGGTTTTGGTTAAGTAATCTGAGTGTTATTTACGAAGAGATGAATGTTGACAGTTTTGGTTGAATTATCGCATATCTAACCCTAGTGTATAGAGTACACGAATCCTTGGATGAAGAATCAATTCGAGAAGCCGTAAGAAGAACGATCAATGATTTCATGAGGAAATATAAACGGAATAACTCTTCAAGCTGGTTGCTACGCTTTCTGTTACTAAGTGTGATATTTGCATATTTATCCTCAGTGCACGTGCAGGAGACAAAAGAGAAACTCATTAGGGGCAATTATGAGGATTAGGCAAGTCTAGGCGAGAAAGTCATTAGCGTGCAGGGGCGTAGGAAGCAGTGTTACTTTGGGGGGGGCTACTTGAGTTTGTGTAATGCGCATTTGTGGCTTTGCCACAAATCCGCCTAGGGGGTCCACGACTAGTTTTCAGCTTCAGAAAAATGGTCACATGGCATGGGGGTTCTACCTATGCGCTGTGCGTACTAGGTTCTACTGCAGCCCAGGCCCCTCGCGTCCCTGCCTGGTGATGCCTGCAGAGAAATAGATTTCGGTCATATGACGAGTTTCCCGTTCTGTACGAAAGAAATTCATATTTTTATGGTGTTAGGAGGATTTATTTTTTATTTTTATAAATTATTACCAACGATCTCTTTAACTCATTTAATCTCAAACCGTAGTTGGGCAAAATATTGGGGGGGGGGGGGGGGGGGCTAATATCAGCAAGATAAAATATTGGGGGGGGGGGGCTGCAGCCCCTTAGGCCC
Organism: Corallium rubrum; assembly: GCA_964035015.1. Lineage (NCBI taxonomy): Eukaryota > Metazoa > Cnidaria > Anthozoa > Scleralcyonacea > Coralliidae > Corallium > Corallium rubrum. The sequence goes on from OZ036015.1 coordinate 6,405,598, forward strand.
CCCGGTTCCTACGCCCTTGTTAGCGTGTATTTTTCATAAAACAGAATTCACAACAATCAGTTTAAAATATTTATTTAGGCTTTGGTTTAAACATATACATATAAAAAGTTTTAGCAAAGTCTGCTTCTTAGATTATATTTAGGTGTTTTTATTTTAAAAGTAGCGTGAGAGTATTTCTTGTCCTCTGATGATAATTGGGACACATCTTCTTTTGTCATAGGTAAATATTTTGATCTAGTCATCATTAGATGGTGTTCATACTCTTCTCCTCATCTGGAGTCATCTTTGTCAAGTCGCTTTCTTCCCACCCGAAGAGCTTTCGCAGTTACGAAAGAAATTATGTTTAAGTGTCGGTTGTTCAAGTTTTGTAGGCGGTGTTATAACATAAGAGAAACAGGAGGAGGAAAGGGCTCGGAGCTAGGAGCCGGGGGCTCGGAGCCAGGAGAATAACTCTTCAAGCTGGTTACTACGCTTTCTGTTACTAAGTGTGATATTTGCATATTTATCCTCAGTGCACGTGCAGGAGACAAAAGAGAAACTCATTAGGGGCAATTAAGAGGATTAAGGGCTTAGGCAAGTCTAGGCGAGAAACTCGTTAGCAACACGCGTACATGTAATATAGAATTTAAAATATTTTATTGAGAAATATATCTTTACACACAAAAAAAAACAACTCTTGATTATTATTGACTGTTGTTTCATGTGAATCTTCGTATAATCTTAGTCTTAGGACTATAATCTTAGTCTTAGGACTATAGTCTTAGTCTTAGTCTTAGGGCTATATTCTTAGCACGATAGTCTTAGGACTATAGTCTTAGTCTTAGGACTATATAGTCTTAGTCTTATAATCTCGCCCAAAATAACCCCAAATACCCCCGGGGACCCCAAACACCCAGGGGTAACCCCCAAACACCCCCGGGGTACCCCAAACACCCCCGCGATACCCCAATCACCCCTGGAGTAACTCCCTAACACCCCCGGGATACCCCAATCACCCCTGGGGGTACTCGCATCTCCCCGGGGTACCCCAACACCCCCGGGGTACCCAAACACCCCATGGGGTTGCCCCCAAACACCCCGGGTTTAATTCATTTTAGGGGTGATCATGAGATTTGGGGGGATAATAAGGGGCATGAAGAGGTATTAATGCATGGATCCGGATGCTCGGAGACAGGTGCCAAGGGCTCCGAGCCCCCAGGGTTCTAGCTCCGAGCTCTTGGCTCCTGGCTCCGAGCCCTTGGCTCCTGGCTCCGAGCCCCCGGCTCCTGGCTCCGAGCCCATGGCTCCTGCTCCGAGCCCCCGGCTCCTGGCTCCGAGCCCCCGGCTCCTGGCTCCGAGCCCCCGGCTCCTGGCTCCGAGCCCCCGGCTCCTGGCTCCGAGCCCCCGGCTCCCAGCTCTGAGCCCCCAGGGTTCTAGCTCCGAGCTCTTGGCTCCTAGCTCCGAGCCCTTGGCTCCTGGCTCCGAGCCAGGAGCCAAGGGCTCGGAGCCAGGAGCCAAGGGCTCGGAGCCAGGAGCCGGGGGCTCGGAGCCAGGAGCCAAGGGCTCGGAGCCAGGAGCCGGGGCGCGATCGGAGCTGGGAGCCAAGAGCTCGAAGCTAGAACCCTGGGGGCTCGGAGCTGGGAGCCGGGGGCTCGGAGCCCTTGGCACCTGTCTCCAAGCATCCGGATCCATGCATTAGTACCTCTTCATGCCCCTTATTATCCCCCAAAATCTCATGATCACCCCTAAAATGAATTAAACCCAGGGGTGTTTGGGGGTTACCCCATGGGGTGTTTGGGGTACCCCGGGGAGATGCGAGTACCCCCAGGGGTGATTGGGGGTTACCCCAGGGGTGATTGGGGTATCCCGGGGATGTTTGGGGGTTACTCCAGGGGTGATTGGGGTATCGCGGGGGTGTTTGGGGTACCCCGGGGGTGTTTGGGGGTTACCCCTGGGTGTTTGGGGTCCCCGGGGGTATTTGGGGTTATTTTGGGCGAGATTATAAGACTAAGACTATAGTCCTAAGACTATCGTGCTAAGAATATAGCCCTAAGAATATAGCCCTAAGACTAAGACTAAGACTAAGACTAAGACTAAGACTAAGACTAAGACTAAGACTAAGACTAAGACTAAGACTAAGACTAAGACTAAGACTAAGACTATAGTCCTAAGACTAAGATTATAGTCCTAAGACTAAGATTATACGAAGATTCACATGAAACAACAGTCAATAATAATCAAGAGTTGTTTTTTTTTGTGTGTGTAAAGATATATTTCTCAATAAAATATTTTAAATTCTATATTACATGTACGCGTGTTGCTAACGACTTTCTCGCCTAGACTTGCCTAAGCCCTTAATCCTCTTAATTGCCACGTTTATTTTTGCTCTACTACGATTTCCCCTAATGAGTTTCTCTTTTGTCTCCTGCACGTGCACTGAGGATAAATATGCAAATATCACACTTAGTAACAGAAAGCGTAGTCATGAAATCATTGATCGTTCTTTTTACGGCTTCTCGAATTGATTCTTCATCCAAGGATTCGTATACTCTATACACTGGGGTTAGATATGCGATAATTCAACCAAAACTGTCAACATTCATCTCTTCGTAAATAACACTCAGATTACTTAACCAAAAACCCGCTAAAATCCTACAAACCAGGTTTAAGATAAAAAATATAAAGTGCCTCTATCCATTTCTGTTTCGTTCCTCTACAAACTAGGCCAAAGTAAACGATAACTCTCTATTGTTAACACCTATTGCCACAAAACGGGTATAAGACTGTTTGATCGTTTAGGTTAATATAATATTCAAAGTCTCCGTATTATTCAATTTATATAACTTCATGCGCACTAACTATATTCCAGAATTGTCCAAACATGTCACAGGCGTGAGTCATGCGCGAGTCATGCGTGAGTCATGGTGCGTGAGTCATGCGTGAGTCACGCTAAATATTAATGAGGCGGCATCCCTTTGGACGGTGGATGGGGGGAGGGGGGGTCATCTTCTGGCAGCCATTTCAAGTGGGACCCACTTGGTTTGCATACAGCCACTTTTAAGTTCTCCCATAGCGACAGATGCATGTCACAAAAATTTAGCTGGTTTTCGTTAAAAATCCAATCATTTAAATTAGCGAAAACCAGAGCAGAAAACTATGATTCAACAATATCGTGGGTCCCACCGGATATGGCTGCCGCGAGATTTTTGGTAATAAGTCCATGACCAATATGCACGAATTTATTGGTTAGGTTTAGGGTGTGTGTTGGGGTCAGGCTTTCATGAAGTACCCAGGTTATTTTGGACATGAACTTACAACCAGATTTTTAGCCTCACTTCCGACTTCAATTTTTGCCACGCGAGAAACAATAGATGCTCTATCGAGTATAATGAGTATATTATTTGAGATCAGTGGTGTAACAGCCCTAATAATATACATGACCAAATTACTGCATCCTGATTGGGCGCGAGGAGTGCAATTTCAATGTAATACAGTGCAGAAAAGGTGTAATACAGTACAGAAAAATGAAATACAGTGCAAATTTCAAAGAGTAATAAGTATTCTGATTGGCTAATAAACAACCGGAAACTACCGGAAAGCCAATGAAATGCCTATGTGGATTTTGAAGGGTGGTTTTCCCTTCACGAGAAAATCCAACATGGCGACCAAAACATAAAGTTGTCGAAGAACATTTCGATGAAATACGCTTTAATATTGTCATAAAAGTCCCTGCAAGAAGACTAGAAGAGGTTAGATGCTATGAGTAAAACGTCTGACGTACTTAGTGAACAAAATGAAGCACTTTTCAACCATTAAAGCTTCGAGAAGCCGAGCAATGAGTGGTATGTAACTTCGTAGCTGGAAGAACATTTTGTCTAACATTTTTATGTATATTATTAATAGGTAATAGCATGGTTTCGAGTGCAATTTTGAAAAAGCACGCACTCGTGTGAGTTTTTCAAAGACCTCAAATTTTTGATAGTCTTTGAAAAACTCACTTGTGCATGTTTTTTCCAAATTGCACTCGAAACCATGCTATTACCTATACTAACTCGGTAATGTATCAGTCAATTCCAGCTGTGCCCATCACTCCCCGGGCCACCCCCGGGTATTCACCATTTTTGCTAATCCCGGGGGCAAGGCTATCGCCAAGAGCACATAACCCGGGGGTCAGGATTTGGAACATTCGCACTTGCTATGCACTGTGGGAAAGTATGTCTAATTCGCACCACAGGCAGCCCAAGCTCAAGTTGTGGCGGGCGCTGTGCGGGCATTTTAACGGAAATATATTTGAAATATAAGGTTTCAAACTTCCAAGTAAATCGGACGTTAAATGAGCTAAAATACGACAATTTTTTCAGTAAAATAGCGTTACCTTGATTTCACGATGTGTTGTCTTCTATTTGTGTGCTTCTTGAGTTGATTTGAAGCGATTTATCTGTGTTTTCATTTGGGGTTTCGACCTGAATTTGTTGCCCAGGGGTGAGGTGGGGTGGGGTGGGGTCATGGTCAATTTTTTTCTTCAAAATGTCTAATGCCCGGGGGGATGGGCACAATTGGAATGGACTGATACATAAGAGTAAGGTCGGTGAACACTCGAGCGATTGCTTGTTCTTGCATAAATTAAATCCCAAGTTTTGGGGGAAATAATTTGTCACCTTAAAAAATGACGTAGTTTTTTAAAGCGACAAATACAAGTTAAATCGAGAGAGAGAGTCAGTAGTTGCTTTGTAATATGTGTATACCTATGTAATTTTGGTGGATTTGATCTCGTTGCATGATAATAATTAACATATTTAGCTATAATATCGTCCCTGGTCTTCTCCCGGTAGGAACAAGCAATCGCTCGAGTGTTCAAGATACACTTGTTGACTGGCGCAAAGGGAAACATCGAGTTTTACGGACCCGAAGGCTTCAATGTCACCCGAGGGCTTTAGCCCGAGGGTGACATTGAAGCCTGAGGGACCGTAAAACTCGATATTTCTCGAGGCAAAAGTCAACAAGCGTTTTGTTATATACCAAAGACTTTCAAAATACAAAATACCAAGTTGACTCGAAACTTACAACAGGCAAAGACTTACCAAAACACTTTGACTTTGTCTTCGTAATTTCAATTCAACTAAACAAATACACCAGACTCAACAAGTACAAAGAACAGCTTTAAACTTATCCAGGTTTTCTTCAGCCCTTCTTTGAAGAGATGTATAGATATTCTTTCCTTTGGAAAATGGACTATTTCGTACCAAACAAGCTCGAAACAGCTCTTGTTTTCAAAATGTTCCGAAAAGTCCAAAGTTCTTGATCTGATGCAATAATCATTGTGTATTCACGTGAACAACGCACGGTTAAAGCTGACATCAGAGGGAAACATTGCACTGTTTCCTTCTTCATTGTTGACGTCAGAGGGAAACAGTGCAACGTTTCCCTCGGCAGAAAGAAACATTGAGTTTGTTGAACAACACGTGACCATGATTTGACCAATAGGATTTCATCTTTGGCAAAGAAAGTCTTTGGTATATAACAAAGACCTTTATACTCTTACTGAGTTTAGGGCTGTGACACAACTGATTCACTATTACGTTGCTAAAAATCTAACTAATCTAATGTAAGCAGTTTACCAACTTTTCGGTTTAAGCCTGGTTTCCATATAATCGCCACGATCGCCGAGATGGAAAATGTTCTATCTCAGCGACAGAAAATGTTCTATCTCAGTGATAGAAAATGTTCTATCTCAGCGATAGAAAATGTTCTATCTCAGCGATAGAAAATGTTCTATCTCAGCGATAGAAAATGTTCTGTCTCAGCGATAGAAAATGTTCTATCTCAGTGATAGAAAGTGTTCTATCTCAGCGATAGAAAATGTTCTATCTCAGCGATAGAAAGTGTTCTATCTCAGCGATAGAAAATGTTCTATCTCAGCGATAGAAAATGTTCTATCTCAGCGATAGAAAATGTTCTGTCTCAGCGATAGAAAATGTTCTATCTCAGCGATAGAAAATGTTCTATCTCAGCGATAGAAAATGTTCTATCTCAGTGATAGAAAATGTTCTATCTCAGCGATAGAAAATGTTCTATCTCAGCGATAGAAAATGTTCTATCTCAGCGATAGAAAATGTTCTATCTCAGCGATAGAAAATGTTCTATCTCAGCGATAGAAAATGTTCTATCTCAGCGATAGAAAATGTTCTATCTCGGTGATAGAAGGTGTTCTATCTCAGCGATAGAAAATGTTCTATCTCAGTGACAGAAAGTGTTCTATCTCAGCGATAGAAAATGTTCTATCTCAGTGACAGAAAGTGTTCTATCTCAGCGATAGAAAATGTTCTATCTCAGCGATAGAAAATGTTCTATCTCAGTGACAGAAAGTGTTCTATCTCAGCGATAGAAAATGTTCTATCTCAGCGATAGAAAATGTTCTGTCTCAGCGATAGAAAATGTTCTATCTCAGTGATAGAAAGTGTTCTATCTCAGCGATAGAAAATGTTCTATCTCAGCGATAGAAAGTGTTCTATCTCAGCGACAGAAAATGTTCTATCTCAGCGATAGAAAATGTTCTGTCTCAGCGATAGAAAATGTTCTATCTCAGCGATAGAAAATGTTCTATCTCAGCGATAGAAAATGTTCTATCTCAGCGATAGAAAATGTTCTATCTCAGTGATAGAAAATGTTCTATCTCAGCGATAGAAAACGTTCTATCTCAGCGATAGAAAATGTTCTATATCAGCGATAGAAAATGTTCTATCTCAGCGATAGAAAATGTTCTATCTCAGCGATAGAAAATGTTCTATCTCAGCGATAGAAAATGTTCTATCTCGGTGATAGAAGGTGTTCTATCTCAGCGATAGAAAATGTTCTATCTCAGTGACAGAAAGTGTTCTATCTCAGCGATAGAAAATGTTCTATCTCAGTGACAGAAAGTGTTCTATCTCAGCGATAGAAAATGTTCTATCTCAGCGATAGAAAATGTTCTATCTCAGTGACAGAAAGTGTTCTATCTCAGCGATAGAAAATGTTCTATCTCAGCGATAGAAAATGTTCTATATCAGCGATAGAAAATGTTCTATCTCAGCGATACAAAATGTTCTATCTCAGCGATAGAAAATGTTCTATCTCAGCGATCGTTGGGTTTTATATGGAAACGGTAATTTTACAATCTCAGCGATCTTCGCGATCAGTATGCATCCCAGCGGACCATTAAAACAATGGCCGCGGTCAACCATGGCCGCCTTAAACCCCGTTTACACGATGCCGGTACAATTTGAAAACGGACAAAATCATGCCGTTTGGGCCTTGCGTTTACACGATACCGGCACAAAAATGACATGAAAACGGCACAAAATGAAGACGGGTTCCTTGACGGCATGAAATGAAAACGGAACATTAACCGGTATCATGTAAACACACGTGCCGTAACAGTTTGGTGACGGTAATCACGATATATACGACCACAGTATTCGGGTCAGCAGTATTCACAAAGTCTTCTCAATTCTCATTGGAAGAGAATAGTCACATGCTAATCCGTCATTATATTACACCGGCACCGTGTAAACGCAAGACTTTTTGGCCTGTATTTACACACCGGTATGATTTTGTTCCGTTTTCAAATTGTACCGGCACCGTGTAAGCGCAAGACTTTTTGGCCTGTATTTACACACCGGTATGATTTTGTTCCGTTTTCAAATTGTACCGGCATCGCGTAAACGCAAGACTTTTTGGCCTGTATTTACACACCGGTATGATTTTGTTCCGTTTTCAAATTGTACCAGCATCGTGTAAATGGGGTCTTAGCCGGATCAAATGGAAACAACAACATGAATGTTGATCGTTGCGATCGCAGAGCTAATTTGTGAGCGATCGCGGCGATCGTAGCGATTATATGGAAACCAGGCCTTAGATGTCAACGCGCGCGCTGATGTTATAATCTCTGTATCACTGCTAGCGCTGCGGGCAGGCCCTCCTGTTCGCAAGCTATATCGCTTGCCTGCATGCATTTATTTCTTACCATGCACGTTAACCTTACATCTTACAAAGACTGCATGGGTGGGAAACTGAGTCAGTCTATGGGACGTCAGTGATGACGTCAGTCACATGTGACGTGGATAAGTGACGTCAGTCAGCGATGACGTCAGTGGTGACGCCAGTCATATGTGACGTCTTGAGTGACGTCAGTCATATGTGACGTCAGTGAGTGATGCCGTCAGTCATATGTGACCTCAGTCAGTGGTGACGCCCTCAAGTTTCCTTTCCAGTCTTTCACGGTTTGAATTACCTCAAACTCGTGAATCTAGTATACTTGGTTCACTATCGCTCGAAGAATCGACCCTTCCCGGTACTGTGGCGTCATGTGTCGAGCTAGGTTCTCGGTTGTTCGGTGCATTGTCGGATGTTCTCGAGCTCTCTTCGGATGTGTTCGGTAAATCGTCTGTCTTAGTCTCTTCGTGGGATAAAGACTCAAGCCTTTCATTTTCTGATGTTTCTCCAATTCCGTCACTTGCCGAGCTTGATCCGGGATTGTTCGACGTCTCGTCGGCGTTGTTCGGCGTGTCGTCGAGTTTGTTCGACTTCTCCTTGGAGTTTAGTACATTATTCGTTTCAGTCTCTTCGCGAGTTAACGACGCAGGCCCTTGGGACATCTGCGGATTGTCGTCAGTCGCCGAGCTTGTGCCGGGATGATTCGGCGTATCGTCAGAATTGTTCGGTGTATCGTCGGAATTGTTCGGTGTATCGTCGGAATTGTTCGGCGTATCGTCGGAATTGTTCGGTGTATCGTTGGTTCTTTTTTCTACGGGGATAATGGGTAAATCGTCGGTTCCAGTCTCTTGGCTAGGCACAGATTCAAGCCTTCCTTTTTCAGAGGTTTCCGCCATGTCGTCAGTCGCCGAGCTAAGCCGCAGATTGTTCGGTGTGTTATCGGGGATTTTCGAGCTCTCCTCGGAGTCGTTCGCTAAATTGTCGGGTTTTGTATCAGCCGATGCTCCTGATGTGGTTGCATTAGGTACAGCTTCAAGAGATTTAGTTTCTCGACCCATAAAAGATACGTCACCAGGGACGACATCTGAGAGCAAAGAAAAACAATGAGTATGCACTTGGGGTGTCGTTTCATTTTAGGTTACTGTGTCCGAACGTTTCAGCGCGAGAGCATGCGCAGTGAACTCCATTCTCCAGGTCTCAAAAGTGACGACAAAATTTTGTTGCTCGGATTCAGTCTTCTGCGCCGTACTAACATCACGACGAGGGGCCAGTCAGTCGAATGTATACATATATATATATATATATTCTTAACTGATTTTTGTCGTTTGTATATAGCGAAGTACCCTGCGAGTCAGAGCCCCTTTCCGACCTACGCAGGTTTCGGGAGAAAGTGGGATCTGCCGACAAACTCGATCTTCGCCCCAAGTTTGGGGCGAGTCAGTCAGATTTTGAACTGGTCGAACAAGTTTACGAACACGCGCAAGCAGGAAAATAGCAAGTAACGCGTTAGAGCCTGGACCCAAAATAGTATCTTGGCAACCGTTCACGCATGGTGAAAAAGAAATATCAAGTTTGTTGGCAGGTCGGAAAGGGGCTTTGACCACTGATATGACCGGATTTCGCGTGCCAGTTGTATGATGACGTGACCACTACCTAAGATGGCCGCCACTAAAGTTCATAGCTTTCATATATTGAAAACAGACAAAAAGAGTTGTTTTAATGTAAGGACACAAGAAGTAGTCAGTAAGGTTTAAAACGCTATTTTCTTGCATTTGTTTCTGTTACTGAGCTGCAAAACCTTTAACTTTCGTTGCTTTTCTGCAGTGCCGACAACGACGAAACTTTACGATAATATAAACTGAAAAACAGACTATAAAATCTACGAAGAATTCAATTCCAAGTGTTAAATTGTAGCTTTTATAGTAATCTTAATGCCTTAACAATATTTCTTGTTGTGTACTTGCCATCGTTTGACTGTATTTGTTTTTGACAATTGAGCGAAGTAGTTGTGATAATGATTCATTTCTCAAAATATAAATCAAAATGATGCAAAATGTCAACTTTTAGCCGTGATTTTGCAGCTAAATTACATATCGTATTTTCGGGAGATGTGTTCCGTAAGTAGCTAGGACACTACATCATCGTTGACACTTCGGATAGCTATGAAATCCTACGGTAAGCTTTTCGGATAAAGTGGAAAGTCTCAGGATTATTGATTTATTGCACATTCATCTGACTCTGAGTTTCAGTAGGTTTCAGTATTCCAACGGTGGCTGCCGACGATACGAGATGTCCTGGCTACTTGCGGAACTCATTCCACGTTGAACGTTTGCTGTTTCATCCCTTATATTTTTTTCTCTACCTCCCCCCCCCCCCCCTTTTCCTTTTTTCCGCCTTTTTTTCCGCTTGCGGTAACCGTTTTTCGTTTTTTTAAATCCCCTGCCAGTCCCCCGCGCGTCTTTCGAGTCCGCCACAGGTGCCCACGCGTTGCCAAGACGGGCTCCCTGTGGATCGTCGGCGCAAAATACTGACGTTTCCAGCGGAGCCATTCATCAGAGAAAAATATGACGTAATTGACCTTTTCACCAATAGCGGCGGCATCTTGAATTCGCAATGCATTGTAGTCTATCCAGGGCAGCAAGCTTAATTAAAAAGGTGATTGCTTAGTATGGAGCGACAACGCGGTAAATTTATCTTCATAAATACTTTCGTGGCAACAATGTCTAAATATGAACGTTGTAATATTGGTAAAAGTAACAATCCTTGGACGTATAAGGGTATATTTGTCATGAATCTATCTTTATACGTCCGAGAATTGTTGCTTTTACCAATATCACACCGAGTATATTTAGACATTGTTGCCACGAAAGTGTTTATAAAGAAAAAAATGCCTCATTGTGTCTCCACATTACGTAATCACCTTTTTGATAGACCTTTCCACCAATAGCGGCGCCATCTTGAATTCGCATTGCATTATGGTCTATCCAGGGTAGCAAGCTCCATTAAAAGGGCGATTGCGTAGTGTTGAGACACAATGCGGTAATTTTTTTCTTTATAAATACTTTCGTGGCAACAATATCTAAATATAATTGTCATATTGGTAAAAGCAACAATTCTCGGACGTATAAGGATAGATTCATGACAAACGTGTCCCTGTACGTACGAGAATTATTGCTTTTACCAATATCACAACGGTCATATCTAGACATTGTTGCCATGAAAGTGGTTATCAAGAAAAAATTACCGCATTGTGTCTCAACACTAAGCAATCACCCTTTTAATTGAGCTTATTACCCTGGATAGACCACAATGCATTGCGAATTCAAGATGGCGCCGCTATTGGTGAAAACTGAAAAGGTCTATTGAGAGGGGTCAATGAAATGCTCGGGGAGAGCGCTCGAAACGTCAGTACTTCGCTCCCAAAAGATCTCAGCAGTTTAGCAGAAGTGAAGAGAATGTTGAATTATATGCAACTTACTTGCCAAGCCAGCGTCGAGCGATGGTGATAAGGTCTGGTTAGTGGCTAGACTCTTATTATGTCCTCCACTCTTCTGTTTCTCTGTATCAGAAGATGTTCTAATTCGTTCTCTGCCTTTGCCTGTGTTGAAACTAGCACGCTTTTTAGAAGGAGATCTCGCAATCTGAGGTCTTCCAGCTACAAATACAAAACACATAGATAGCTATTGAGAAGGAAGATTCACATTCACGGCACGCTATATAGAAAACGCGCTTTTACCAGGATAAAAAAAACTAGCACGCTTTTTGGAAGGAGATCTCGTAATCTGAGGTCTGACAGCTAGAAATACAAAACACATGTATACCTACTGAGAACGAAGATTCACATTAACAGCACCCTACCTAGAAAACGCGTTTTCACCAGGATAAAAAAACTAGCACGCTTTTTAGAAGGAGATCTAGTAATCTGAGGTCTGCCAGCTACAAATACACAACACATAGATAGCTATTGAGAACGAAGATTCGCATTCACAGCACGCTACCTAGAAAACGCGTTTTCACCAGGATAAAAAAAACTAGTACGCTTTTTAGAAGGAGATCTAGTAATCTGAGGTCTGCCAGCTACAAATACACAACACATAGATAGCTATTGAGAACGAAGATTCGCATTCACAGCACGCTATCTAGAAAACGCGTTTTCACCAGGATAAAAAAACTAGCACGCTTTTTAGCAGGAGATCTAGTAATCTGAGGTCTGCCAGCTACAAATACACAACACATATATAGCTATTGAGAACGAAGATTCACATTCACAGCACGCTGCGTATAAAACGCGTTTTCACCAGGGTCAAAAACCAGCACGCTTTTTAGAAGGAGATCTCGTAATCCGAGGTCTACCAGCTAGAAATACACAACACATATATTGCTACTGTACATGTATTGATAACGAGAGAACGAAGATTCACATTAACAGCACGCTATCTAGAAAACGCGTTTTCACCAAGGTCAGAAACTAGCGAGCTTTTTACAAACCACAATGGCACTACAATTTCAATTTTGTACCTGGTATTTTGCGAAAGACTTTTTCAGACATGAATTCCTGGAACCTCTTGGCGTAGAAACTTGGTCTATGAACTGAGATTGAATCCTAGAATGAGAAAGATATAGGACAAATGAGTGAATGAGTGAATGAATGAATGAATGAATGAATGAATGAATGAATGAATGAATGAATGAATGAATGAATGAATGAATGAATGAATGAATGAATGAATAGATGGAAGGATGGATGGGTGAATGGATGGACATATACTCTTGATTTACATACCCCATCTTGAACAACAGATTTCAAGCCATGCTCTAATCGCTTCTTTAGCCTGTGAAACAAAACATTTTGCTCTATTATTTGGAAATGTAGAAGTAATAGATAAAGCATGAGCGGCCCTCGCAGCCGTTTTTTGGGTCAGACTCTCCCCACTCACTAACGTCTGCTCAACAGAGCGACACATTCCGTTCCCTTTGTGTACATGGGCCAATGAAATTACACCATTGTCGTGCTAAATAAAGCCGTCCTGGGCTGGTATTATGTGTAATTTGTTTAGTCGAAAGCTAATATTTTGAAAAGTTTAGCCTAGAACTTCACGAAATTTACGAAGAATACTGTTTTGACTATGTTCTTTCCGCCTATGCAAACAAATAAGCGTGAAAGTTAGTGTAGAGCGTAAGAGCGTATAGCTGTAGATGCATGGTATCGGATTCGCCGATTCAGATTTTCTTTCGTTGTCCAACGAATCCGTCGCAGTAGTCTCATTTACAGGCGTTCCTTGTATCGGTCCTATATAAATACTCCATCTTCACTATAATTATAAATATACCACACCAACCCTTCCCTTTCATATGAATTTAGATTGGTTAACTTTCATCAAGCTCGGCCATGTTGTATATATGGCCAAGGTGAAGGTCAGCCTCTCGAATTTTAGGAGCCTATCTCTGATTGGTCAATCTCTCGGACCGACACATTAAATCGAAGTAAATCCCCATACAGATCGGACGCGAATGCTTTACTTTATCGTACTTGTGAAATGAAACAATACAATGAAGCTAATTAGTATTCATAACTTTTGATAAAGATCACTAAGAAGGCTAATTAGTATTCTTAACTTTTGATACAGATCACTTTGTCCAAAAGATGATCTTTATTGGGATTTACAGACGTATACATGTGACTTGAATGCTACGTTTTGATTGCTTCTTAACCTCATTAATTATTCATGAATTTCACAATGCAGTACAAACAACACGACACCATTCCTACCTGTAGCTTTGTAAAATATCGATTATTCCAATAAACAAAAGCAAACGATCTCCCTTAACATTACGTGCTCTAATCGCACCGTAACTAAGAATTACAAACAGAAGAACAAGACATCAGCACAATTGTTGATGCAGTTATTGTTGTTTTTGTGCTGTTGTTGTTGTTGCTGTTGTTGTGCTGCTGTTGTTGTTGTTGTTGTTGTTGTTGTTGTTGTTGTTGTTGTTGTTGTTGTTGTTGTTGTTGTTGTTGTGCTGTTGTTGTGCAGTTGTTGTTGTTGTTGTTGATGCGGTTACTGTTGTTGTTGCTGTTGTTGTTGCCGCTGTTGCTGCTGTTGATTGCTGTTGGTTGCTGCTGCTGCTGTTGTTGTTGTTGTTGTTGTTGTTGTTGTTGTTGTTGTTGTTTTTGTTGGCCAAAATAGCACAGTTTGTAAGACTAGTGATAGCTTACACCATCAGCAATACTTCAGCAGTATACTTACGGGGTAGCTTTATCATCTCTGTGTTGCGGGATAGCTTCCCAATATGCTGAGAAGTCATCTCTATTTCGAGCAGAAGGATTTCTCCTCACTCCAGCACTTTCTTGAACACCTTTGGCTAACTCATTTGTACTTTTCTCACTTCCTTTACGATCTTCTAAAAATAAAAACAGCAAAAGAACACTACTTTTATTTCACTAGTTAGTTAGTTGGTTAGTTAGTTAGTTAGTTGGTTGGTTGGTTGGTTGGTTGGTTGGTTGGTTGGTTGGTTGGTTGGTTGGTTGGTTGGTTGGTTGGTTGGTTGGTTGGTTGGTTAGTTAGTTAGTTAGTTAGTTGATTAGTTAGTTGATTAGTTAGTTGATTAGTTAGTTAGTTAGTTAGTTAGTTAGTTAGTTAGTTAGTTAGTTAGTTAGTTAGTTGGTTGGTTGGTTGGTTGGTTGGTTGGTTGGTTGGTTGGTTGGTTGGTTGGTTGGTTGGTTGGTTGGTTGGTTGGTTGGTTGGTTGGTTGGTTGGTTGGTTAGTTAGTTAGTCGGTTGGTTAGTTAAGTTAGTTAGGTAGATAAGATTACTTCTTAACTGATAATTTATTAGCTCAGAACTATTTAGTGCAAAAGATATTTGTACCACTCGAATTATTTGTAGTTGCAACAGCACCGGTTGGTTTAGTTCCTGCTGTTGATGAGGGCTCACCACGTGCCTAAAGAAAAGAATAAAGACGAATGACAAACATGGCTTCATATGCTGTCTATGGTACTTGGCCTTGCGTTGCGTTTTGTTCTGTGTTGCGCTGTGTCGTACTGCAAAGTGTTGCGCTACGTTGCGTCTAGTTCTGCCCTGTGTGTCACTGCGCTGCGTTTTGTGTTGTGTTGTGTTGTGTTGTGTTGTGTTGTGTTGTGTTGTGTTGTGTTGTGTTGTGTTGTGTTGTGTTGTGTTGTGTTGTGTTGTGCAGTGTGCTGTGTGCTGTGTGCTGTGTGCTGTGTGCTGTGTGCTGTGTGCTGTGTGCTGTGTGCTGTGTGCTGTGTGTTGTGTGTTGTGTGTTGTGTGTTGTGTGTTGTGTGTTGTGTGTTGTGTGTTGTGTGTTGTGTGTTGTGTTGTGCTCCGTTGCGTTGCGTTGAGACCTGCTCTGCGCCGTATTGTGCTGCGTTGCGTCGGGTCCTGCTCAGTTATGTGTTGTGTTGTGTTGTGTTGTGTTGTGTTGTGTTGTGTTGTGTTGTGTTGTGTTGTGTTGTGTTGTGCTGCGTTGCGTCGGGTCCTGCTCAGTTATGTGTTGTGTTGCGCTGCGTTACGTCGGGTCCTGCTCAGTTATGTGTTGTGTTGTGTTGTGCTGCGTTGCGTTGCGTCGAGTCCTGCTCTGTTATGTGCTGCGTTGCGTTGCGTTGCGTTGCGTCGAGTCCTGCTCTGTTATGTGTTGTGCTGCGTTGCGTCGAGTCCTGCTCTGTTATGTGCTGCGTTGCGTCGACTCGTGCTCTGTTATGTGCTGCGTTGCGTCGAGTCCTGCTCTGTTATGTGCTGCGTTGCGTCGAGTCGTGCTCTGTTATGTGCTCCGTTGCGTCGTCCTGCTCTGTTATGTGCTGCGTTGCGTCGAGTCCTGCTCTGTTATGTGTTGTGCTCCGTTGCGTCGAGTCGTGCTCTGTTATGTGCTCCGTTGCGTCGAGTCCTGCTCTGTTATGTGCTCCGTTGCGTCCAGTCCTGCTCTGTTATGTGCTGCGTTGCGTCGAGTCCTGCTCTGTTATGTGCTCCGTTGCGTCGGGTCCTGCTCTGTTATGTGCTGCGTTGCGTCGAGTCGTGCTCTGTTATGTGCTCCGTTGCGTCGAGTCCTGCTCTGTTATGTGCTCCGTTGCGTCGGGTCCTGCTGTGTTCCGTGTTGTGCTGCGTCGTGCGTTGCTGTGTCGTGCTATACGACGCTGTAGTGTTGTTTGGAGCATTATGCTGCGTTGTACTATTCCATGTCAACTAATGCCGTGGTTATCAATACCTCTGTCTTTTCACGTGCTGCCTCGTCAATGTTATGTATTGCTAATAACAAACTGTAGTCCATGATTTTAAAACTTTCCAAAACCTAAATAACACAAACACACAAGATGAATGATAGAACCACTGACCTATATATGCAAACGCTACCACTTAGGAAGCACATATGGCTATGAATTTACAACCTTAGCTCTCCAGCTGAGTCTCAGTGAGCTCAATGGTTAGAGTGTCTCCCGGGTTCAATTCCTGCTCTCAGCAGTTATCTGATTAAAATTTCACCTTGGTCGCATGTGAGAAGAGTGCTTCCAGTTTGACTCTATCAAACATCGCAGGTTTCCTCCGGGTATTCCGGTTTCCTCCTGTAGAAATACTGGACCAGTGAGGGATGGGGATGGCCCTTACTGGACCTCTAGGGAGAACAGTTAGGTATTAACGGATAGAGCTATCCTGTATAAATAAGATTAGTTTAGTTTAGTTTAGTGTAGTGTAGTGTAGTGTAGTGTAGTGTAGTGTAGTGTAGTGTAGTGTAGTGTAGTGTAGTGTAGTGTAGTGTGGTGTGGTGTGGTGTGGTGTGGTGTGGTGTGGTGTGGTGTGGTGTGGTGTGGTGTGGTGTGTGGTGTGGTGTAGTGTAGTGTAGTTTAGTTTAGCAAGCAAGCAGCCAATCAAATGCGTAGTTTACAGTCGGTTTCAGGTTACTTTTGACGGAAATGTTCAGAAGTTCGTATTAAACTAGCTAGGCATTTGATTGGCTGCTAAGTGGCTAGTAGCCAATCAAATGCCTAGTTTAATACGAACGTGTGAACCACTCTAACCATTGAGCTACAAGAACTCAGATGGCGAGTGAAGGTTACATATGTGTACAACCTGTAACCGTCTGATGACTTGTGAGACTCAGACCATTGAGCCACAAGAACTCAGATGGCGAGTGAAGGTTACATGTGTGTACAACCTGTAACCTGATGACCAGTGAGACACTCTAACCATTGAGCTACAAGAATTCAGATGGTGAGTGAAGGTTACATATGTGTACAACCTGTAACCTTCTGATGACCAGTGAGACAATCTAACCATTGAGCTACAAGAACTCAGATGGTGAGTGAAGGTTACATATGTGTACAACCTGTAACCTGATGACCAGTTAAACACTATAACCATTGGGCTACAAGAACTCAGATAGTGAGTGAAGGTTACATATGTGTACAACCTGTAACCTTCTGATGACCAGTGAGACACTGTAACCATTGAGCTACAAGAACTCAGATAGTGAGTGAAGGTTACATATGTGTACAACCTGTAATCTTCTGATGACCAGTGAGACACTCTAACCATTGAGCTACAAGAACTCAGGTAGTGAGTGAAGGTTACATATGTGTACAACCTGTAATCTTCTGATGACCAGTGAGACACTGTAACCATTGAGCTACAAGAACTCAGATAGTGAGTTAAGGTTACATACTGTACCACCAACACCCCGCAGTTGCTAGTCCTAGCAACCAATAGTGTAGTTCAAAACAGACTGTGAACTTCCCAACGAACTGCTGAACGAACTTCTGAACATTTTGGTGAAAAGTGAGTACACTCTAACCATTGAGCTACAAGAACTCAGATGGCGAGTGAAGGTGACATATGTGTACAACCTGTAACCTTCTGATGACCTGTGAGATTCAAACCATTGAGCTACACGAACTCAGATAGTGAGTGAAGGTTACATATGTGTACAACCTGTAACCTTCTGATGACCAGTGAGACAATCTAACCATTGAGCTACAAGAACTCAGATGGTGAGTGAAGGTTACATATGTGTACAACCTGTAACCTGATGACCAGTTAAACACTATAACCATTGAGCTACAAGAACTCAGAAGGTGAGTGAAGGTTACATATGTGTACAACCTGTAACCTTCTGATGACCAGTGAGACACTCTAACCATTGAGCTACAAGAATTCAGATGGTGAGTGAAGGTTACATATGTGTACAACCTGTAACCTTCTGATGACCAGTGAGACAATCTAACCATTGAGCTACAAGAAATCGGATGGTGAGTGAAGGTTACATATGTGTACAACCTGTAACCTTCTAATGACCAGTGAGACACTCTAACCATTGAGCTACAAGAACTCAGATAGTGAGTGAAGGTTACATATGTGTACAACCTGTAACCTTCTGATGACCAGTGAGACACTGTAACCATTGAGCTACAAGTACTCAGATGGTGAGTGAAGGTTACATATGTGTACAACCTGTAACCTGCTGATGACCAGTGAGACAATCTAACCATTGAGCTACAAGAAATCGGATGGTGAGTGAAGGTTACATATGTGTACAACCTGTAACCTTCTGATGACCAGTGAGACAATCTAACCATTGAGCTACAAGAACTCAGATGGTGAGTGAAGGTTACATATGTGTACAACCTGTAACCTGATGACCAGTTAAACACTATAACCATTGAGCTAAAAGAACTCAGATGGTGAGTGAAGGTTACATATGTGTACAACCTGTAACCTTCTGATGACCAGTGAGACACTCTAACCATTGAGCTACAAGAATTCAGATGGTGAGTGAAGGTTACATATGTGTACAACCTGTAACCTTCTGATGACCAGTGAGACAATCTAACAATTGAGCTACAAGAAATCGGATGGTGAGTGAAGGTTACATATGTGTACAACCTGTAACCTTCTAATGACCAGTGAGACACTCTAACCATTGAGCTACAAGAACTCAGATAGTGAGTGAAGGTTACATATGTGTACAACCTGTAACCTTCTGATGACCAGTGAGACACTGTAACCATTGAGCTACAAGTACTCAGATGGTGAGTGAAGGTTACATATGTGTACAACCTGTAACCTTCTGATGACCAGTGAGACAATCTAACCATTGAGCTACAAGAAATCGGATAGTGAGTGAAGGTTACATATGTGTACAACCTGTAACCTTCTGATGACCAGTGAGACAATCTAACCATTGAGCTACAAGAACTCAGATGGTGAGTGAAGGTTACATATGTGTACAACCTGTAACCTTCTGATGACCAGTGAGACACTGTAACCATTGAGCTACAAGAACTCAGATGGTGAGTGAAGGTTACATATGTGTACAACCTGTAACCTTCTGATGACCAGTGAGACACTCTAACCATTGAGCTACAAGAACTCAGATGGTGAGTGAAGGTTACATATGTGTACAACCTGTAACCTTCTGATGACCAGTGAGACACTATAACCATTGAGCTACAAGAACTCAGATGGTGAGTGAAGGTTACATACTGTGCCACCAACACCCCGCAGTTGCTAGTCCTAGAAACCAATAGTGTAGTTCAAAACAGACTGTGAACTTCCCAACGAACTGCTGAACGAACTTATGAACATTTTGGTGAAAAGTGAGTACACCCGTCAGCAGGTAAAGCTTATTCATCAAAGCATAACTTACTCTACAATCTCTCTGGATAGTTTTGGTTAAGACATTGTAAGTTTCTGCATCCAATGAAATGCCTTCAGGATGATCTTTCATAAAATCCAAATCTTTTAAAGTTGGGGACGACTTGGCTCGCTCTGCTTTGGATGCTTTGCGTTTGAACGTTGATCCCTTAATAAGATTGAGATAAATAACCCAGTGAGTGAGTTAATGGTTGTCCCAGCGAGTTAACGGTTAACCCAGTGAGTGAGTGAGTGAGTGAGTGAGTGAGTGAGTGAGTGAGTGAGTGAGTGAGTGAGTGAGTGAGTGAGTGAGTGAGTGAGTGAGTGAGTGAGTGAGTGAGTGAGTGAGTGAGTGAGTGAGTGAGTGAAAGGACAACCATTAATCGCCAACACCCAGCTCACTCATACTTTACACCCAATCACAATTACATAGAATCATACAGTATAAAAACAGAGAAATCGACATATGAACAGACAGTCACTTGAACAGACAAACAGACAAACAGACAAACAGACAGACAGACAGACAGACACATGAACAGACAGACAGACAGACAGACAAACAAACAAACAAACAAACAAACAAACAAACAAACAAACAAACAAACAAACAAACAAACAAACAAACAAACAAACAAACAAACAAACAAACATGAACAGACAAATTAAACAAACAAACAAACAAACAAACAAACAAACAAACAAACAAACAAACAAACAAACAAACAAACAAACAAACAAACAAACAAACAAACAAACAAACAAACAGACACATGAGTACATGAACACACAGACAAACACACACATGTATACAAACATAGACACAGACAGTAGAAGTTACCTTCAGATCATATTTCAAATGAATTTTATATCCAGAAGGTAAAAGATTGTTCATAACTACCAATCTAATGTTCTTGCCACCACACTGAAACAACAACACAGTAATTGTTACATCAAGTTTCAACTCAGTTGGTT
This sequence comes from Corallium rubrum, assembly GCA_964035015.1. NCBI lineage: Eukaryota > Metazoa > Cnidaria > Anthozoa > Scleralcyonacea > Coralliidae > Corallium > Corallium rubrum. The sequence continues at coordinate 6,426,161 of OZ036015.1, forward strand.
AGGACCAGTTCAATGGTTAGGACAATTTTGAAGTGTCTATCTCACGTTTGGAGATTTTACATATTCGTAATATTTGGGTCTTCCAGAGCAAAATCATAATATATGTTGTCAGCCGAAAATTTCATCTTCATGGAGATTTTCGCTGTCAAAATTACCGGATGTGATGTCACAAGAGGCATTCCAAACCAGTTTTCTTTTGTTACTTGCCACAAAAATTCCTCTTGTGACATCACATCCGGTAACTTTGACAGCAAAAAAACTCCATGAAGATGAAATTTTCGGCTGACAAGATATATTATGATTTTGCTCAGGAAGGCCCAAATATTACGAATATGTAAAATCCACTGATCTCTAAATAAAGTGGATGGGCCCTTCCCTGTGGCCAGCAGTCAAACATTCCGTGCCAGTCGCCGCCATCTTACGTAGTGGAACATATGACGCATTGCGGCCTTAGAACTTGTTCCCAATCCTAGCATAAGTAGTCTTGACGTCAGCACGGTCAGATTATCCGGGGGGAGGAATATCATGTGTGCTGTGCCGGGGGAGTCGGAAAAGCCCTAAAGCAAACAACATATGCCGGTTCGTTTAGTTTTCACTGTTTAACAACAAATACAGTCAAACGATGGCAAGTACACAACACGAAATATTGTTAAGGCATTAAGATTACTATAAAAGACTTGAAATTGAATTCTTCATCGATTTTATAGTCTGTTTTTCAGTTTATATTATCGTGAAGTTTCTTCGTTGTCGGCACTGAAGAAAAACAACGAAATTTAAAGGTTTTATAGCTCAGTAACAGAAACAAATACAAGAAATTAACGTCTTAAACCTTATTAAGTACTTCTTGTGTCCTTACATTCGTTTAATTTTTTTTAAAATAACTCTTTTTGTCTGTTTTCAATCTACGAAAGCTATATATGAACTTCAGTGGCGGCCATCTTGGGTAGTGGTCACGTCCAGTGCCTTAACCAGGATTAGTAATCTACCTGAGTGTCCAAAAGTCCCCACCCTACTCGGGGGGTCTGGGGGCATGCCCCCCAGAAAAATTTTGAAATCAGGTCTTCTGAAAAAGTGATTCTGAGCTTTCTGGAAAACAAAAGTACTCTAAACTGGAGACCAAACAGCAGCAAAATCCATCGTTTTCTTTGTCTATATTTAACAATTAGTCACTGATGACCAAAGTCGAGGTGATTATCGGTGAGTATTTGCTGATCCAGAGCTAAATATAACGATAATCACCGGTCCGAGACTGAAGTGGCCAATTGTTTTCGTATAATTTCAGAAAACACCTGCATTTGTGTCAGCGGTTGTAGAATGCAATTACGCTAATACGTGATGTTGTCATGTTGATAGGGATACGGTTGAACGTCCGCCCTCTGCAGATTAAAATAATCGCCAAATTTAGTCCTAAAATATTAAATACTTCGCAAAACATAGGAACTTGTATCTTGTGGTCAAGGTATGTTCAATGACCGTTGAATTAGCCACTTCAGAAACTGCAGGGACTGGGGACGAATTAGCAGCTCGCGTGGAATTATGGGACTGTTTTGGGGGACGCTTTATATTGAACTCGCTACTGATTTTGCCATTTGGCCTTGTTTAAATTTGTAATATTTTCAAATTGATTTTGAATTTCACTCTTGTTCGTAATAATTCAACTCCAATATGAATTGTGCCGTCTTTGACATGCTACAATTTGTCCGTTTGTACTCGCAGCCTGTAATTTCTAACCGGTACGAATTTGGCCGGTTTGAGTTCGAAACAGTTCAGATCGCTACAAATTTTGTCGAACATGTATTTGCTATATTTTCAACTCGCAATGTACTTCAACTCGTTATTTATGTTGTAATTTTTCGGGTCGCTACAAATTTGAGATTTCTGTTGCAATTTGTCTTTGACATTGCTATATAACTCGTTACGGAATTTGCTGTTTTTATTTGCTATTTTTCAACTCGGTGGGAACTGCATGCGTCGCTGGTTTTCCAAATATTTCAGTCTCTAGACTAGGTATTTTGTCATTCAGCACACTTGTCATATTTTTAGCCGGCCGACTGCGAATTTCGCCGTTTGTATCACTAATATTTGCAGTTAATGTTTCCTATAATATTTTCAATATTCCAGCCGTTTGTAGCCTACAGGAATCATAGCGAGTTAATTACACAGTTCAAATATAATGACAAGATTCATGAAATTTTCGAATACAAAGTCAAAGAGTGAAATTCGTAGCGAATTGGAATCATAGCAAATACAATGGCGAAATATGTAGACGTAGGGAGCGAAAAACAAAGAATATACACGAAAATATCTAGGAATACAGAAATTCATGGCGAGCTGAAAATATTACAGATACAAGTGGCAAAATATTGTAATAACTTATAGCCGGTAAGTGACATACTGCGAATCTAAGCAAAAGTCCTCATGGCAAATAGAGGAATATGATGTAGTGAGTTCAAACGATGACTAATACGTACAAACGGCGAAATTTGTAGCGACTCAAAATAGTAAAATATAACCACGTAGCGAATTTCGTATAGTCAATCGACAGGACATGTAGCTAGTTACATATACCAAAGATAAACGAACTAAACGAGAAAATTCGTATACCAATTAAAACAATTAGGTTAAAATATTACGAATGCAGACCACAAATTCATATTGGATTTTACCTATTACGAATACGAATGAAATCCGCGAGCAAATTGAAAATATAACAAACTTAACGAGGCCACATGGCAAAATAAGAAGCGAGTTGAAAACAAAGCGTCCCCCAAATCAGCCCCACAATTCCGCGGGAGATGCTAATTCGTATCCAGTCCCTGCAGTTTCCGAAGTGGCTAATGTCATAGCAAAACTAAAGCTTGTACGGTTGTATTAAAGAACTAAAGACGAAATACTGGAGTTTTGTTTTATTAAATTTTTGCCCGTCCACTTTCAAAAATTCCCGTCCAAAAGACGGGTGGACGGGCCTCTGGCTAAGCCCATGGTCACGTCATCATACAACTGGCACGCAAAATCCAGCGCACAGGAGTTACGTCATAATCAGTTCTTCAGTTTTTGTTTTGAGAAAAATGGCCGAAGCCAGCGAACGCCGGTTTGTTTCTGATTTGTGCTCTGTTGAACAGTTCATTTTGGGTCAAGAAAACAGAAATACTCCACAGAAAACTCAACGAGATGTAACCTTGCTGGGAAGCTTCTTGAGAACAAAGAGCGAGGAAAGAAAAATTGAAAATATTCCCTCTATGGAGCTCAAGGAATACATCTATCAGTTTATAATCTCTGTTCGCACTAAAGGTGGCAACGAATACGAGCCAACTTCGCTTCGAGGTCTTCTGGCCAGCTTCGAACGACATTTGAAAAGAAAGAGCTATTCTGCGAGTATCATTCACGACTTGGTCTTTGAGAAAACGAGGAAAGTTCTTCAATCCAAGCAAAAACAACTTAAGAAGCAAGGAAAGGGAAATAAGCCCAACGCATCAGTAGCTTTGACAAGTGACGAAGTACAAACATTGTACGAGAATGGCTTACTTGGTACAGGCAGTCCCGACGCTCTTTTAAACACACTCTGGTTAAACAACTGCCTTCACTTTGGTCTCCGCGGTTGCATGTGTTGGGGAGATGTAGAGCTACAGAAAACAGCAAACGAAGAGGAGTACCTGGAGTTTAATGAAGGGCAGACAAAAACTAGAAGTGGATCAGATCGCCGCGATGTCAGAACAATATCGCCAAAAATGTTTGCGACGGATGGGAGCGACAAAGATCCCGTTGTGATTTACAAATTTTTTTCGCAGAAGAGGCCTCAGCAGATGAATGACAAAGATGCCCCCTTTTATCTTGCAGTAAACAAGTTGAAATCTGACGAGTCGCTTCAAACAAAACCCTGGTTCAAGTGCGGCGCTGTTGGTGTAAATAAGCTCAATAGTTTAATGAAAACAATGGCTGAAAAAGCAGGAATAGAAAACAGAAGGCTCCGAAATCACAGCGGCAGGAAAACAATGATCCAAACCCTAAGTGAACGTGATATTCCACCGACACATATCTATCGCACAACTATCTGGCCACAAGAACTTGAAGAGCATAGAAAACTACAGTAGTGTGTCGACGAAACAGCAAATGCACATGTCAAAACTATTAAGTGGTGTAGTGGCCGGAACCTCATCTTCTTCAGCTGAACCAGTCAGTCCGTCAACCGGTGACTCCCAGAATACTGGTAACAGGCTATGGCATTATTTAGCGGAGCAGTCATCCAAGGCGGTAATTTTTCCATCAATACTTAATCAGTCCCCAACGCTTTCAACTAATCCCGCAACAAAGCAAACATGGAAGCAACTCAGACCTTTGCAAAGAGACTCTGATGATGAGTAAAAGTGACTTGTTTAAACTTGTTGATGCTCCTTTACCGTTATACAGTGTATTTGTTAGTTGGCATTTCCTATTTCTAAAAGTTATCTCAGTTGAGTGTTTCATAATATAAACAATATATAATATTGGCTTGTTTGGTAGTCTGAATTATTCAGATATAAATTATTACAGTCTGAGCGTATGTTTCAACCTTCAATTACTTTCGCAGGTATCTCTTGTAACTTTTGTTTATATTTGTTAATTTGTAATTAACTTATGCCAAACGCAAAATGTTTCAGTACTGTTGTTTTATTTAAAAAAATAAATTCTATCACAGTTGTTTTTAGTCGTTAAACTTGAAAGACGCTATATAATCTTGTTTTGATTTTTGAAGTCACCTAAATGGCTTCTCTGTTCGAAAACAACCGGCCGCTGATGTTTTACTTTTTTTGATGAGTAAATTTCAGTACCTATAAAATAAACAAATAACATCATGGTAAATGCTTCGTACGATTTTTATTAACTCGTTTTTGCGTATCATAAAACTCACTCGCTCGCACCTCGCTCGTTCGTTTTATGATACTTCACAACTCGTGAATAAAAATCGTTCACAAGCATTTACCATGAAGTAATCTCTATTTTTCCGGAAAAAAAAGTATTCCTTCTACAGAATTTTCCTAAAATCGGCCTATTGATTACTCGTACTTCAAGTTTTCATGAAAAAAAAAAATTGGGGGACACCAACATTTTTTTCAAATTAAATTAGTTTGAAGGGTAATTGGCAGCCATTTTTGAAAAGTCATTGTTGCCATATCAACAACTGTTGCTATTTATTGCGTAGCAGTTTTTGATTGTCAGACTGTTTAACTATATATAACATTTAGTTTTATTCTTTTCCCGAATTGTTTATGCACGTGTTTTGGACACTCAAACTTGTATTTTCCATTTTTCAAGAAACTGTATTGAGCCACCTTACCCCCCAAACTTGGGGCGAAGATCGAGTTTGTTGGCCGAGCCCACTTTCCCCCGAAGCTTGCGTAGGTCGGAAAGGGGCTCTGGCTCGCAGGGTAAGGAGCCACCTTCAGTAAAATAAATGTAAAACCCAGTTCAATACCTGATAACAGTATAATCCAAAAAATTTTGGTAAGAGAGTCCTTTTATTTTGATTTAAATTCTACAAAAAACAATGCAAGGTTTGTGAGAACACCACACAGCACAACACAGCAAAAAATACAATAAGTACAGTACAGTACAGGAAAGTGTGCTACATATATAGTCAGGCCTATCACTGAGAAAAAACACAGCCGTGCTGAGGTTAGCACGGCTCGGCTGACCTACAATCCTGGACAAAAGTCCTTGGGATACGAAGTGAAAATCGTCAATAACGGCAAAGTGTCGCAACAATTTTGTCCAGGATTGTTTGAATATGACGAGTTTTTAAATTTTCAATAAAACACAGCTTTTTAGCTTTGTAACATTGCAAAAGATATACAGTTTAATAAAAGAGCCCCCGTCTCTGCTCCCTCTTACCCCCTCAATGGGGAAAGGATCACTGGAGCAGAGTCTCTGCAGAGTTCCCACACGCACTTTTATTTAATTTGAATATTCACCAACCCTTCCATACTCCACAAACAATCTGTTGTTCATGCATGTGGGAGCGTATTGCGTCCAAATCTTTTTTTTGTTCGATTTTGTTTAATTCACCATTTTCAGACAATCGTGGACAAAAGTCCTTGGGATACCAAGTGAAAATCGTCAATAACGGCAAAGTGTCCCAACAATTTTGTGCAGGATTGTAGGGATGCGATGGCGTACAAGGCTTTCACAACACAATAAATAGTTTGCAAAACATAATTTAATGGTTAAAGTAGTTTTATTTGGACTGATTTTTAGAAAACAATGAATCGTTTTCGGTTGTCTGACCAAAATACACGACAGATCAAAACGCTGTAAAAGGTGGCGAACTTCCAAAATCATTAAACGAAATTATTTCACCGCGTTTTGATTTTTGATAACAAACACTCAGTACTACACTTTGTTCCATGATCTGAGAGATAGTTTAGCTCGCTGTAATATGATCGCCATCAACATCGTCGTCAGATTGTCGCCGAGATCGGCGCTACTCTGGTCGTTGTACATGTGTAAAAACGCACAACTTGTTCACGGTTGTCAACAGGCGTGAACATTGTTGTGCTGCTCACTGTGAACAATGTTGTGCTGCTCACTGTGAACAATGTTGTGCTGCTCACTGTGAACAATGTTGTGCTGCTCACTGTGAACAATGTTGTGCTGCTCACTGTGAACAATGTTATGCTGCTCGCCGTGAACAATGTTGTGCTGCTCACTGTGAACAATGTTGTGCTGCTCACTGTGAACAATGTTGTGCTGCTCACCGTGAACAATGTTGTGCTGCTCACTGTGAACAATGTTGTGCTGCTCACTGTGAACAATGTTGTGCTGCACCTCGTGAACAATGTTATGCTGCTCGCCGTGAACAATGTTGTGCTGCTCACTGTGAACAATGTTGTGCTGCTCACTGTGAACAATGTTGTGCTGCTCACTGTGAACAATGTTGTGCTGCTCACTGTGAACAATGTTGTGCTGCTCACTGTGAACAATGTTGTGCTGCTCACTGTGAACAATGTTGTGCTGCTCACTGTGAACAATGTTGCGCTGCTCACTGTGAACAATGTTGTGCTGCTCACTGTGAACAATGTTGTGCTGCTCGCCGTGAACAATGTTGTGCTGCTCGCCGTGAACAATGTTGTGCTGCTCGCCGTGAACAAGTTGTCAACAAGTTGTTCACTTACGGTTCGAACAACTTGTTCACGGATAAATCAACAGTCATGAACAAGTTGTTCCAACACGACATTTTTTATAGCCAACAACGTTGTTCGCACATGATACCACATGTTGTAACAGCATGATGAAATAACAACGATGAACAACAATGTTACAACATTGTTGTTCATCGTAGTTTTTCCGTTGCGGCAAAGTTTACAGAAATAATACTAACAATTACACGAGTCCGATGATTTGGCTCCATGTTATTTGTTAATGGCCATATTTAAACATTCGACGCTACTGAGCATGGGGAAGTCGCAAACGTGACACTTCCACCACTGTAGCGGGTCGTCATCCCAATCAATCGTTGGAATTAGCGATACGACGTTTTTAATAACATGAACGCAATACCGTAGTACCGTACCGATAATAACGAAATTTACAGATAATATTGAAAATTTCAGTATTATCGATATATCGGTATTTGAAAATTGAAATACCGAGTAATCTGTATTTGAAAAACTCCGATAATTATCGATATAACGCAGGTATGGTAAAAAAGTATGGTATAATACAGCATGGTGCGGTATGGTATATGGTGGTGTGGTATAGTATGGTGTGGTATAGTATGGTGTGGTATGGTATGGTGTGGTATGGTATGGTGTGGTATAGTATGGTGTGGTATGGTGTGGTATAGTACGGTGTGATATTGGTGTGGTATAGTATGGTGTGGTATGGTATGGTATGGTATGGTGTGGTATAGTATGGTGTGGTATGGTGTGGTATGATGTGGTATAGTATGGTGTGGTATAGTATGGTGTGGTATGGTATGGTATGGTGTAGTATAGTACGGTGTGGTATGGTAGGTATGGTGTGTATGGTATGGTATGGTATGGTATAGTATGGTGTGGTAAGGTATGGTATGGTATGGTGTGGTATAGTATGGTGTGGTATGGTATGGTGTGGTATGGTATGGTGTGGTATAGTATGGTGTGGTGTGGTATGGTGTGGCATAGTATGGTGTGGTATGGTAATGGTGTGGTATAGTATGGTGTGGTATGGTATGGTGTGGTATGGTGTGGTGTGGTATGGTGTGGTGTGGTATAGTATGGTGTGGTATGGTGTGGTATAGTATGGTATGGTATGATGTGGTATAGTATGGTGTGGTATGGTATGGTGTGGTATGGTATGGTGTGGTATGGTATGGTGTGGTATGGTATGATGTGGTATGGTATGTGGTATAGTATGGTGTGGTGTGGTATGGTATGATGTGGTATGGTATGTGGTATAGTATGGTGTGGTATGGTATGGTGTGGTATGGTATGGTGTGGTATAGTATAGTATGGTGTGGTATGGTATGGTGTGGTATGGTATGATGTGGTATAGTATGGTGTGGTATAGCATGGTGTGGTATGGTATGGTATGGTGTGGTATAGCATGGTGTGGTATGGTATGGTGTGGTATAGTATGGTGTGGTATAGCATGGTGTGGTATAGTATGGTATGGTATGGTGTGGTATGGTATGGTGTGGTATAGTATGGTGTGGTATAGTATGGTGTGGTATGATAATCCAGCTTACCAGATAATATCCAGGCAACAGTTTTTGTAAGAATTCAGCTTCCTTGTGTTGTACAGTTTTAATAATAAACTGATCATCCATACTAAGGTAAAATAACGAACCACTCGCACCAGGATTGGTTAACTCACGAAGAACTTCATGACATAACGATATCTAGATAAAATAATTCAACTCTTTCATTGCTAGTCAGCTTTTATTATCATTTATTTCGTTCCTATCGCGCATTCTGATTGGTTAATTTACCTGCAAATAACTGAGTGCAAATAATTTTCTGCTGTAAATAATTTTATGAGCATGCGCACTAGCGATAACGCTGCTGTCGGCAAACAATTTTCGTAAACATGGCGGCTAGTTCTTCAGCTATCCGAGGAAATAATCGAGAGTATTTGGAAGCATCCTTAACGACAATGTACTTCAGAAAAGAAATAGTGAAAAGGAAGTTTAAGTGAGATAAAAAGCAAGACTCGTGCCAACAAAAAGTAAGTTTTACGAAGATTTTAGTATGCCGAAGACAGAGAGAAGAGTGGCGATTTCTTACTTCAGGAATTTCAAATTTTTAACTATTTTATGAATGATAAATCAATTATTGAACTCGTCTATCGCAAAATATCATGATTTGTCAGTGTCTCGCTACTAGTTATTTGCCTCTGCCTTCGGCATCGGCAAATAACTAGCAGCTCGCCATTGACAAATCATGATATTTTGCCCCGACTCGTCCAATGATAATTATTTGTCTATTTTATTTAAGAAATAAAAAACGTGTCGATCGCATGCGATTATCGAGTTTTAATATGTGGCACGAGTTACTTCCGTTGAAATCGTGTGTTCTCATTGGCCGAGACGTGTCACGTGCCGGTCGATTATTTTCCGTAATCGACCGGTCGATTACGGATATTGTCAGCCATGTTGTTTGCAACTAAACAACGAAAGAAAACCGCAAGAATTTTGTGAATTCAACAACCTGAGGACTAAATTATGTATGATTGGGACGAGAGCAATCTGGAAGCGAGTTTAGGAGTCCGAAAGCGATGACAACAAAAGCAACAACATTGAAAACGATGAGTTTATGTCACACGCTCGAGGTCACACTAAACTGACTAAAGTACGTATCATGACAAGGTATAAATGTAAGGTTTGTCGTTTCAAAATGCCATATAATAAACTTTTTATTAACCTCGCTTGCTCGGTCTTTACAGAGAAATATCAGACCTCGGTCTTTGTGTACAAACCTCGCCCTACGGGCTCGGTCTGTACCAAAAAGACCTCGGTCCGATATTTCTCTGTAAAGACCTTGCGTTCGGTTAATAAGAAGTTAATATAACCTGAATGTCAGGCCTTTATTTGTTCCCGCCTTCCGCTAAACACGGCAGGCGGGCAGAGGTGCGGGCGAGCGAGAAGGCGAGAAAAATGAAGGCCTGAGGAAACTCTTAACAAAACTGTGGGTTCTCCGTCCATCTCATGGACGGGAGCTCTGATTGGCTGACTAATTGAAGTAAAGATTTTGATTGGTTCATTCAGATAAACAACTGCCCAAAGGTGCACAGTCAAGGTGCACACCGTGACAAGGTCATCGCCATTTCTCGAATCTGTTTATCGTGTACGTTTCATCATTTATTTCATTATTCATTTAATCATTTATTATTATGTCGCAAAATCAAACCATAGAAGGATTTTTCGAAACTGCCTTGTTAAATTCATTGACGCATGTTATTTTAACATTTCGATTACATGGCAAGCGGGCTAGCCCGGTTAACCGGAATGAAAATGTCCGTGTAATCGTTTTCATCCCGGCAAACTGGACTGAAAAACTGTTGAACTCGCTTCGATACGCGTTCGTTTGCTTGACTGTGTGAACAAATAGTGCTGAAACAACATCAAAACGTTGTTTGTGTGTTTCGTGATCGTAGCGAAGATTTAATAAATTAATTAGTCTTCGCGAAGACGATTTCGTGGATTATAACAATCTTCTTATTAAGGATGGGCTTAGAAAATAAATAAGACTAATTATATGTATATAAAACTGAAGTAAAACTAACGTAACTTTGCCCTCATTTACTTGATAATTGCGAATTTCGGCCTGACATCATCCCGGCTTACCGGCTAGCCCGCTCCAGTGTAATCGTTTCGTAAACTCATCCGGGTTAATCGGGCCAGCCCGCTCCATGTTATCGCCCCCTTAGATGCATCCATTTGACAAGTACGGTAAAGCATTCGGAGCCGATCTGTATCTGATTTACTACGGCTCGCTTGCAGCTCGCCTTGTAAAGGTGGGGGGCGGCAGCAGGGGCAACTGGCGTTAAATTTCAACCCTAACATTAAATGCGACACATTAAATTCGACGTCTAAACCGAACTGTGTCACTTCTGTCGCATAATCGTCGCATTAAATTCGAGGAATTATATGCGACGGAACTTCGACGTCTAAACCAGGCCTAAGTTGTTTAGTTGAGCTGTAATAGCTATTAATGGTTTTAATAAAGGTCAAACATTGCGACGGTTAACGCAGCAGCTCCCAGCGGTGTGTGAGAACTAACTTTTTTTGCTCTATTCAAATACGTTAAAACCCCACAAGAGATACAAACACTTTAAGGCTTTTGTTTTCTTGCGAACAATATTGTACTTACTAAAAAATCATCTGGTGCTATGTGAAATAACTCGCGAAAATACCTAGAAACAACACAAAATAGTTAGCTACGGTACACTCATTTTTTATTAGCTTCATTATAGATTGACTAGGCCCCGTTCACACCGGATAGCTTTTGTGCCGGCACGAAAACCATATCGGATAGGCCTTCTGTCCACACACAAAACGCCTGCTCCGGCACAAAACGCCTGTGCCGGGCACGCCACTGCGCCGCTCTGATCTCGAAAGAGGTACATCTTGTATCGGATAGCTTTCTGTGCCGTTCCAGGCTTCCAGCTCCAGTGTGAACGGAGTTCGAAATCGTTCCGGAAGTAAATTAATAGAATAGAGCGTGGTGATTGGTTGTATTGTCATGACTTGTGCATTTTAGGGAAGCACGGGTGGCGTGTGCTGTTAGAGCGCTGCCTCTCACCGCTGTAGTTAAGCCCAGTTGGACGGGGTTAGTACTTCGATGGGTGACCGTCTGGGAATAGCTCCGTTCTCGAACTTGAATTTCATGTGAGTAGAGTTTAGTTGGTCTCTCCTGTGCTTCGAGGGTTTTTCGCAAGGTTCTGCGGTTTTCCTCCCTCCGTAAAATCAACACTTAGGTCTTAGTTTATGTCGTGCACTTTTAACATGAGCTTCTGGCTCGGATGATTGGGCGACCACATCCTGTGTTTACGACGTTAAATAAATCATTACTCATTACTCATTACATGGTATTGCCATTCGTAATAATCACAGACGTTCTATATTTATACTTATGATATTGATTAATTTGCGACCAAATGTTTAAAAGAACGTGATAAAAGTATGGTTTCCATGATTATACGTATTTTTGAGTTAGAACAACGACAATATCAACGCAGAAAAGCGGGAGATAACTGCGCAGTTGGTCTTAGGGGATAACACAGACTGGGGGGATCGCTGAGACCGTGACACGAAAACATATGTATTGTTGCTAAGGGCACAGCGTGACGTTGCTATACAGAGCTTTGACAAGGTTTCAATTAGTGATTAATTTGTTAAGCCGTGTTTACAGGGTCAAGATTTAAGCGGGATCTGAGCCACAAAAACAGATCGGCGTAAATTAATCGCGATTAGTTTGCATCACCTCTAATCGCGCTTAACTTGGCCGTGTAAACGCAACGGGATTGAAAAAACGCTTGCTATTAATACGGTGTTATTAATACGATAAAATGCATTTTTTGCCATGCTGTAGAAACTTCCATCTCGCTATTCTTTGTTCCTTTGTTTCTTTCTTTCTTTTAGCTATCACTCCTTCTCGTGTACCGATGTCTTCCGTTGTTCCTTGACGCACGCTACCCATACGAAGCTTCCAAAACCAAAAATATAGCTCGTCCGCCATGTTGAATAATGGTGTACGTGTTTTAGTAAGGGATTATTAAATGACCGTGTAAACGCACCAAGGTAGCGCATTTTAAGCACGCTTAACTTAAGTGTGCTTAAATTTTGGCCGTGTAAACACGGCTTTATTCGCGATCGTGGCAAGTAGATATTATAAAAAAATGTCTAGAAAAGGACTTAACAAGGCCGGACAGACATATAATGTTGGGAGAGCTCTATCATGATGACTTAAGGAAAAGCATTATTGATAAGATATTGGAAAACGGTGGAGAAAGAGCAACGGCGACGGTTATAACAAACAAGACGCCTGCTCAGGCGTTCACTCGGGCTACTGATTTCTGAAAGCTTCGCGTAGCCTGTGCGTACTCTAGCAAGACTACATGACAATGGTAACGCACAATTGCATAGATTTTCACAAATAGAATCTATGGTCTTATATGAACTGCAGCGGTGCAGGAAGCGCCGAAGGTTTGCTAATGTAGTATAAATGTAAACAAGGCCGTTTTTCTGAAAATTAAACAACGGATCTAATATATTTAGTAGACAAAACCTATAGTGTCGGATTCGGCAAATTCAAGCGATCATTTTGATATAAAATTTATTTAAATTTGGACAAAAGAAAATATTTAAACATGTTAAAACACACGTTTCCAAATGTAATACGACACGCGATACAGTAAAACCCACATAAAAGAACAAGTGGATTAAGAACACTCAGGCTGAAATTTGGTCAACAAAGTACCATATACATAAGAACAAATTCAGCCTGACAAATGAAAAAATGTTCTTATATAAAAAATGGGTGAGTAGATGACCCCCCCCATATACCGACGGAAGTAGTTAATATTCAGCGTGACTCACGCATGACTCACGCACCATGACTCACGCATGACTCACGCATGACTCACGCCTATGACATGTTTGGACAAGACTGGAATATAGTTAGTGCGCATGAAATTATATAAATTGAATAATATGGAGACTTTGAATATTATATTAACCTAAATGATCAAACCTAGTCTTATACACGTTTTGTGGCAATAAGTGTTAACAATTTTAGAAAGTTATCGTTTACTTTGGCCTAGTTTGTAGAGGAACGAAACAGAAATGGATAGAGACACTTTATATTTTTTATCTTAAACCTTTGTAGGATTTTAGCGGGTTTTTGGTTAAGTAATCTGAGTGTTATTTACGAAGAGATGAATGTTAACAGTTTTGGTCGAATTATCGCTTATCTAACCCTAGTGTATAGAGTATACGAATCCTTGGATGAAGAATCAATTCGAGAAGCCGTAAGAAGAACGATTTTAAGTGTGAAAATATAAACCCAAAGCGGTTTATTACTTTGAAAGCGTTGCTACGCTTTCTTTATTACTTTGAAAGCGTTGCTACGCTTTCTGTTACTAAGTGTGATATTTGCATATTTATCCTCAGTGCACGTGCAGGAGACAAAAGAGAAACTCATTAGGGACAATTATGAGGATTAGGCAAGTCTAGGCGAGAAAGTCATTAACAACACACGTACATGTAATACAGAATTTAAACTATTTTATTGAGAAATATATCTTTACACAAAAAAGTCTTGATTATTTAGTGATCTATCGGTAACACTAGCATATGGGCATACAGTACATCTTATAATCCGAAGGCATGGATCATGAGTCTTGAATTCTGTACCACAAACATTACATATCAGATTTCGAATAACACATTTGTTAAAATATTTCCACAAACACGTAGGACACTCAATTACATGTGTAAAATTAACAGGATTCTGACAACGTTCGCAATCAACAGGTTCGTCAATTATAGAATTTTCTGATTCTATTTCGGTGTAATCTTTATCGTGTTCTGAATCTTCTTCGGAGGACGTTTCTTCGTTTTCGCTCTCTGATTCTGTTTCTTCTTCTGCCTGCGCCAACATTGTCAGCACTCGAACATTTTCGATAAGGTTTTTGTCAATGTTAATGTCGGCGAGTCCTTTTACAAATACATTTAGACCAGCTGGTTCGGGAATTCCTGAGACGTAAGGTGATACGCAGTATTCTACCAATTCGGCTATTTTTGTGTTTGGTATAGTTCTTCCTTGATACACAATTTCTCCTTTGGGATTCCATGTTAAGTTGACATAGGACGCGAGTAAACTATTCAGCAAAGAAGACGCTGTCGCTTCATCGACTCCGTAGTCAAAGTGTGACAGTATTTCTTTAACACGAAAATCATCATGTAATCTTTCTCCCATCGTGTTCAGGGTTCGAATGAGGGTCTTTACAAAATATCGTTCTTTTATATTAGTTCTGCGAGTCCGTCTAAAACAGGACCAAGTAAGACATCAAGAAATCCTGCACCTTTTTGAACCAGTATCTCCTTTTTTCTCATAAAACTACTTCGGGGACTAGCCAAAGTTGATATGTCGTCGCTATAAGGCTTAACGTCTTCAAGCAAAGCAGGTGATAATTGATATTGCATTGACCAAAAGTTCAACATACAATCACAAATGCATCTAATTTGCTCGGGGTTTGCAGTCTCCAACAGAGCTCGCTGTTGAATAGGTTCACTTGTACATAAAAGTTCAAGAAACGGTTTGTGCTTTTTCATCAACATCTCTATTTGACAGTCAGTGTCTAAATGAGGAAAACGCTACCAAAACACACATTTTAAGAGGAGGAGGAGGAGGAGAAAGAGGAGGAGGAGAAAGAGGAGAAAGAGGAGGAGAAAGAGGAGGAGGAGGAGGAGAAAGAGGAGGAGGAGGAGGAGGAGGAGAAAGAGGAGGAGGAGGAGGAGGAGGAGGAGGAGAAAGAGGAGGAGGAGGAGGAGGAGAAAGAGGAGGAGAAAGAGGAGGAGAAAGAGGAGGAGGAGGAGGAGGAGGAGAAAGAGGAGGAGGAGGAGAAAGAAGAGGAGAAATAAATAATAAGACATTCTCTAGAAATATTTATTCTGCTCATGCTCTTCAACGAGTGAACATGTCTTATGTCTGCAGCACTTGTGGAAAAACGTTTTCTACACTATTCAACATGCAACGCCATATTAAAAATTCCCATCAGGAAAGTTATACAGGGCATGTTTCCCCAGTTATCAATGGAGCAACAGTCATGCAGCATCCATTTACTTGCATTGTCGCTGGATGTACCCAGAGTGGTAAAACAGTATGGGTAAAAACGCTTCTGGAAAACGCCCAAACTACGATTAATCCTCCTCCTGAACGTATCATTTGGTGTTATGGACAATGGCAGCCCATGTATTTAGAAATGATCAAGACAATACCAGGCATCGAATTCTACGAGGGTATACCTTCCGACATTGACTCCGATAATTTTCTTGAAGTCTCTCAACGTAACCTGATCGTCCTCGATGATCTTATGGCTCAATCAGGGGGAGATAAGCGTATTGCTAATTTATTTACTAAAGGAAGTCATCACAGGAATCTCTCCGTGATCTACATTGTTCAGAATATATTTCACCAAGGCAAAGAAACAAGAAACATTAGCCTCAACGCACACTATATCGTACTATTCAAGTCTCCGAGGGATAAGCAACAAATTTCTGTCTTGGCACGGCAGGTGAACCCAGGTCATGTCCATGAATTTATGAAGAGTTACGAGGAAGCCACAAGTCGCCCTCATGGTTATTTAATGCTTGATCTAAAGCCGACTACGGACGACGATCACCGCCTCAAGACCAATGTTCTACCTGGAGAAAACAGCTCCAGCCTGCAGCAACAGCTGGGTAGCTTCATACAAAAGCAATCCTATCAATTACCTCCGATTGTTAGTGCCATGTACAATACAGAACAAAAAATGCAAGATATTGTACAAGCGCCACAGTTAACACCTGAAGAAAAGAACATACTTTACTCCAATCAGCTAGGACGTTTTCTGACGTTTCAAAACCAACTGCAAAATCAGTCTCAACCTCTGACTAATCTTCAAACTCAGAAAAATACACCAAATTTTACACCAGAGATAAAGCAAGAAACTGACGATCTTCCGTGGGGTTTCCCTGCTACACCTAAAACCTATTTTGTAACACCGCCTCCTACCGTTGAACAACCGACGCTTAAACATAATTTCTTTCATAATTGGGAAAGCTCTTCGGATTGGAAAGAAAGTGACTTGGCAAAGATGACCCCAGATGATAGAGAAGAGTATGAACACCATCTAATGATGACTAGATCAAAATATTTACCCATGACAAAAGAAGATGTATCACAATTATCATCAGAGGACAAGAAAGACTATCACGCTACCTTTAAAATAAAAACGCCTAAATATAATCTAAGAAGCAGACCTTACTAATACTTTTGATATGTATATGTTTGAACGAAAACCGAAATAAATATTTTTAAGCTAAATGCTTTTGTATGTATGTGTGTGTGTTTATTTGTTCCTCCTCCTCCTCCTCTTTCTCCTCCTCCTCCTCTTTCTCCTCCTCCTCCTCTTTCTCCTCCCCCTCCTCCTCCTCCTCTTTCTCCTCCTCCTCCTCCTCCTCTTTCTCCTCCTCCTCCTCCTCCTCTTTCTCCTCCTCCTCCTCCTCCTCCTCCTCTTTCTCCTCCTCCTCCTCCTCCTCCTCCTCCTCCTCCTCCTCCTCCTCCTCCTCCTCCTCCTTCTCCTCCTCTTTCTCCTCCTCCTCCTCCTCCTCTTAAAATGTGTGTTTTGGTAGCGTTTTCCTCATTTAGACACTGACTGTCAAATAGAGATGTTGATGAAAAAGCACAAACCGTTTCTTGAACTTTTATGTACAAGTGAACCTATTCAACAGCGAGCTCTGTTGGAGACTGCAAACCCCGAGCAAATTAGATGCATTTGTGATTGTATGTTGAACTTTTGGTCAATGCAATATCAATTATCACCTGCTTTGCTTGAAGACGTTAAGCCTTATAGCGACGACATATCAACTTTGGCTAGTCCCCGAAGTAGTTTTATGAGAAAAAAGGAGATACTGGTTCAAAAAGGTGCAGGATTTCTTGATGTCTTACTTGGTCCTGTTTTAGACGGACTCGCAGAACTAATATAAAAGAACGATATTTTGTAAAGACCCTCATTCGAACCCTGAACACGATGGGAGAAAGATTACATGATGATTTTCGTGTTAAAGAAATACTGTCACACTTTGACTACGGAGTCGATGAAGCGACAGCGTCTTCTTTGCTGAATAGTTTACTCGCGTCCTATGTCAACTTAACATGGAATCCCAAAGGAGAAATTGTGTATCACGGAAGAACTATACCAAACACAAAAATAGCCGAATTGGTAGAATACTGCGTATCACCTTACGTCTCAGGAATTCCCGAACCAGCTGGTCTAAATGTATTTGTAAAAGGACTCGCCGACATTAACATTGACAAAAACCTTATCGAAAATGTTCGAGTGCTGACAATGTTGGCGCAGGCAGAAGAAGAAACAGAATCAGAGAGCGAAAACGAAGAAACGTCCTCCGAAGAAGATTCAGAACACGATAAAGATTACACCGAAATAGAATCAGAAAATTCTATAATTGACGAACCTGTTGATTGCGAACGTTGTCAGAATCCTGTTAATTTTACACATGTAATTGAGTGTCCTACGTGTTTGTGGAAATATTTTAACAAATGTGTTATTCGAAATCTGATATGTAATGTTTGTGGTACAGAATTCAAGACTCATGATCCATGCCTTCGGATTATAAGATGTACTGTATGCCCATATGCTAGTGTTACCGATAGATCACTAAATAATCAAGACTTTTTTGTGTAAAGATATATTTCTCAATAAAATAGTTTAAATTCTGTATACATGTACGTGTGTTGTTAATGACTTTCTCGCCTAGACTTGCCTAATCCTCATAATTGTCCCTAATGAGTTTCTCTTTTGTCTCCTGCACGTGCACTGAGGATAAATATGCAAATATCACACTTAGTAACAGAAAGCGTAGCAACGCTTTCAAAGTAATAAAGAAAGCGTAGCAACGCTTTCAAAGTAATAAACCGCTTTGGGTTTATATTTTCACACTTAAAATCGTTCTTCTTACGGCTTCTCGAATTGATTCTTCATCCAAGGATTCGTATACTCTATACACTAGGGTTAGATAAGCGATAATTCGACCAAAACTGTTAACATTCATCTCTTCGTAAATAACACTCAGATTACTTAACCAAAAACCCGCTAAAATCCTACAAAGGTTTAAGATAAAAAATATAAAGTGTCTCTATCCATTTCTGTTTCGTTCCTCTACAAACTAGGCCAAAGTAAACGATAACTTTCTAAAATTGTTAACACTTATTGCCACAAAACGTGTATAAGACTAGGTTTGATCATTTAGGTTAATATAATATTCAAAGTCTCCATATTATTCAATTTATATAATTTCATGCGCACTAACTATATTCCAGTCTTGTCCAAACATGTCATAGGCGTGAGTCATGCGTGAGTCATGCGT
>OZ036015.1:6462765-6515265 GCA_964035015.1 Corallium rubrum
GTCTGTCTGTCTGTCTGTCTGTCTGTCTGTCTGTCTGTCTTTATGTCTGTCTGTCTGTCTGTCTGTCTGTCTGTCTGTCTGTCTGTCTGTCTGTCTGTCTGTCTGTCTGTCTGTTTGTTTGTTTGTTTGTTTGTTTGTTTGTTTGTTTGTTTGTTTGTTTGTTTGTTTGTTTGTCTGTCTGTCTGTCTGTCTGTCTGTCTGTCTGTCTGTCTGTCTGTCTGTCTGTCTGTCTGTCTGTCTGTCTTTAAGCATTAGTTTAGTTAGAAAGTTTTGCATGTATAAAAATCTTAAATAATCATATATGTGTAATTGCAGGATGGTTGGGTTGGTTGGCAATCGTTACAAATGGAATACAGACAAGCAATTACTGCCAAGGAATTTTATAATGGATATCTCATTAATAAAACTACTGGAAAGACAAGTGGAACTATTTTCCACAATTTAAACAAATAATATTTGAGATTGTTCAACATTTTTGGTATACATGCATCAATAAATTACAATGGAATTGCTACTTGTATGTTTGTATTATAGATTCTAATTAGAACAATTATCTTTTAATTTGAGATAGGCAATAGATAGACAGATGGATCGATAGAAAGACAGACAAACAAACAAACAAACAAACAAACAAACGAACGAACGAACGAACGAACGAACGAACGAACGAACGAACGAACGAACGAACGAACGAACGAACGAACGAACGAACGAACGAACGAACGAACGAACGAACGAACGAACGAACGAACGAACGAACGAACGAACGAACGAACGAACGAACGAACGAACGAACGAACGAACGAACGAACGAACGAACGAACGAACGAACGAACGAACGAACGAACGAACGAACGAACGAACGAACGAACGAACGAACGAACGAACGAACGAACGAACGAACGAACGAACGAACGAACGAACGAACGAACGAACGAACGAACGAACGAACGAACGAACGAACGAACGAACGAACGAACGAACGAACGAACGAACGAACGAACGAACGAACGAACGAACGAACGAACGAACGAACGAACGAACGAACGAACGAACGAACGAACGAACGAACGAACGAACGAACGAACGAACGAACGAACGAACGGACGGACGGACGGACGGACGGACGGACGGACGGACGGACGGACGGACGGACGGACGGACGGACGGACGGACGAACGAACGAACGAACGAACGAACGAACGAACGAACGAACGAACGAACGAACGAACGAACGAACGAACGAACGAACGAACGAACGAACGAACGAACGAACGAACGAACGAACGAACGAACGAACGAACGAACAGACCGACCGACCGACCGACCGACCGACCGACCGACCGACCGACCGACCGACCGACCGACCGACCGACCGACCGACCGACAGACTGATTGATTGATTGATTGATTGATTGATTGATTGATTGATTGATTGATTGATTGATTGATTGATTGATTGAGACAAATAAAAAACAGACACAGACAGACAAACAGACAAACAAACAAACAAACAAACAAACAAACAAACAAACAAACAAACAAACAAACAAACAAACAAACAAACAAACAAACAAACAAACAAACAAACAAACAAACAAACAAACAAACAAATAAATAAACAGACAGACAGACAGACAGACAGACAGACAGACAGACAGACAGACAGACAGACAGACAAACAGACAAACAAACAAACAAACAAACAAACAAACAAACAAACAAACAAACAAACAGACAGACACAAATAGACAGACAAACAGACAAACAAACAGACTGACAAATAGACAAACAAACAAAACAAACAAACACACAAACAAACAAACAGACAGACAGACAGACAGACACAAATAGACAGACAAACAGACAAACAAAGAAACACACGAACAAACAGACCGACAGACACAAATAGACAGACAAACAGACAGACAAATAGACAAACAAACAAACAAACAAACAAACAAACAAACAAACAAACAAACAAACAAACAAACAAACAAACAAACAAACAAACAAACAAACAAACAAACAAACAAACAAACAAACAAACAAACAGACAAATAGACAAACAGACAAACAAACATACATACAAACAAACAAACAAACAAACAGACGACACACACACACAAACAAACAACAAACAGATAGACAAACAAACAAACAAACAAACAAACAAACAAACAAACAAACAAACAAACAAACAAACAAACAAACAAACAAACAAACAAACAAACAAACAAACAAACAAACAAACAGACAGACAGACAGACAGACAGACAGACAGACAGAGACTGTAGTAGATACATTATTTACTTGACTCGCGGCACATTGACATTGCGCGCAAATGCGCTCCAGACAAATGTCCTAGTGTGCGTGTTGACCTTCAGGGCGAAAGTCAATATAATCTAAGTCAACACACAGAGCAAGCAGCAAGCTTGAGACATATCAGAGACACATTACTCCTCCTTTGTGATTCTAAAAATGCGCGATATTTTCAACAATATTCTCGCGGTGATTCCAAAGCGTTTGGAGTGGGAAGAATTATACGTAAGTGTGAAATTATGTCTTAGTAAATATGGTTCCTAATTTCATGTCACCCGAGATTCAGGACAAGATTCGAGTCATTTTTTGTGCGATAAGGTCATAAGGAAACTAATATCGTGTAAACTATGGTTATTATTAAGTAGCGCTACTGGTGGAGTAATATAATATGCCTTGAGTGATTTTAGAGCGCGGAGGAAGGCGCCGTGGCCATATGTTGTAAGATGGCATTTGGTCTAGCTGCTAGCTCGGTAATGTATATATATAGTTTCTTCTCTCTAAGTTCATGAGCTGTACTCTAGATAATGAACTATAGAGCTGTATCTCTCTCTAGATAATGTACTATAAAGCTGTATCCCTCTCTAGATAATGTACTATAAAGCTGTATCCCTCTCTAGATAATGCATGTACTATAGAGCTGTATCCCTCTCTAGATCATGTAGTATAGATCTGTATTACTCTCTAGATCATGTAGTATAAAGCTGTATCCCTCTCTAGATCATGTACTATACAGCTGTATCCCTTTCTAGATCATGTAGTATAGAGCTGTATTACTCTCTAGATCATGTACTATAGATCTGTATTACTGTGTAGAGAATGTACTATAAAGCTGTATCCCTCTCTAGATCATGTTGTATAAAGCTGTATCCCTCTCTAGATCATGTAGTATAGGGTTGTATTACTCTCTAGATCATGTACTATAAAGCTGTATCCCTCCCTAGATAGTGTACTATAAAGCTGTATCTCTCTAGATAATGTACTATAAAGCTGTATCCCTCTCTAGATAATGTACTATAAAGCTGTATCTCTCTCTAGATAATGTACTATAAACTAAAGCTGTATCACTCTCTAGATAATGTACTATAAAGCTGTATCACTCTCTAGATAATGTACTATAGAGCTGTATCCCTCTTTAGATAATATACACTACTATAGAGCTGTATCCCTCTTTAGCTCATGTAGTATACAGCTGTATCCCTCTAGATTATGTTCTGTATGAATACTCCGACCAAAGCATTGTGTATACATGCATATTGTATATTTTAATGCTTATATAATATGTTTTTCTAGCTGAGAAGTGTGTATTTGTATTTGCTTGTGGAGAGCAAAGTTCGTCGAATGTGCAGAGGACTTGAAGCTTGGCAGGTAATTAACAAGTTCTTTCGGAGGCTAATTCTTAACTGCGAACACAAACAATAATTGCGAAAGGCTTTCTAATAAATACTGTCTTTGTCACGGGATAAAACTAATTATAAATTCAGTATAAATTTTTCTACAGTCCGTTCTGCGCATGTGGCAAGTGGGGGCCCAAAACATGACATTCGTAGGTATTTACATGAAGTACTCAGCTCAATGTAAACCGTTGGGAACAACATGATAGAAAACCAAGTGATTCGGCGAGGATATCTCTTCGGATTTCTTCTATTTCTTTTGAAAATGTTTTGTTTTGGGTACAAGTAATGAAGAGAAAGCAAGAAAAGCTTACAATCTTGAATAAGGTATCAAAATTTTTTTTGTAAATAAAGATGTAAACATTAGTTCCCTTACGTGCGCAGAACCGACTGTAGACCACCTTTAACGGTAGAAGTTAGATGGGATGACTCTCTGGGACCTTTTTGGAAGGCTGCGCCAAGTGACGTATTGAACTTTACTGCGCATCCCACAATCTTTGGAAACAGTTGTGGACCATAAATTGGCGACTATATTAAGGGCGGGCGGGGGAGCGGACGAGGAGGGGCCAAAACCCCACACTTTCCACACTTTCGAGATTAGGGTTAGGGGGTTAGGGTTAGGGGGGGATTGGGATAGGTTTTCATTAAAATCCATGCTTCGTAAGGCTACATCTTCGGAAAAGGTCCCAGAGAGTCATCCCATCTAACCTCTTCCACCTTTAACTCTTTGCTGTCCGAATGGCTAACGCTAGATGATTTTATGCCGCGCCAAAAGCAAATGTTCAGCAAGCTGTGATTCAATTCAAATTCATTGATTTAATTAAACACTTTAGCTACCGTGAGACTATACGGTAGAACAACATTACGCAAGATAATAACAAAAGCCGTGTTTACACGGCCAAAATTTAAGCACGTTTAAGTTAAGCGTGCTTAAAATGCGCCACCTTGGTGCGTTTACACGGTCATTTAACAATCCCTTACTAAAACACGTACACCATTATTCAACATGGCGGACAAGCTATATTTTTAGTTTTGGAAGCTTCGTATGGGTAGCGTGCGTTAAAGAACAATGGAAAACATCGGTACACGAGAAAGAGTAATAGCTAAAACAAACAAACAAAGGAACAAAGAATAGCGAGATGGAAGCCGCTACAACAAGGCAAAAAAATGCATTTTATCGTATTAATAACAACGTATTAATAGCAAGTGTTTTTCAATCCCGTTGCGTTTACACGGCCAAGTTAAGCGCGATTTAATAACTGATCATGCTCATTTTAATCCACCTCCTTGAGGTGGTGCAAACTAATCGCGATTAATTTACACCGATCTGTTTACATGGACATTTTAAGCCCGCTTAAAGACTGCAGAAGTTTTATCTCTTGATAAGTGGGGTGAAAATTTCCCATGTAAACAGTCGCTAACCGGGCTGGCCCGCTTACCGGGATGATTCTTCAAAGGGATGCCGATGCCATCTGGTCCCAGATGTCCTACGGGGGAGTGGGCGGTGTAGGACCTCTGGGACCAGGGTAAATCATCCCGGTAGGCGGGATGAAATTCATTCATATAAACGCGAACCAGAAATCATTCCGCTTATCGGGCTATCCAGGTAGCCTGCACCGCAGATGTCTAAACCCCTGGTTATATCCGTCTGCGAATTAGCAACAGAATTCTTGACTTGTTCGGATCTCCTGTTGAGAGCCAAGCGTGTTTATTTGCATCAAAATTTACATCTTGACATGAATATGATTTAAATATATCATTTATGGATTTCCCCTGCGTGTTATGTTTTCGAGAGATTATTAAACACCAGGAGAGATACCTTGTTGAAGGTAAAGGAACATTTAATGTCTCAGAAGAGTTAAAGAGTCTGCCTTTCATTGTAAAGGATTCGAGCAGATATATATGCATGTAAGCAATGTCTTCACAAGTTGAAGAAACGTAGAGGGCTCATTGGTCAACTATTGGATATCGTGATATTGTGTTACTGTTATGGCTGTAGAAAAGTGACTATATAGTACATCTCGACAACACGATTTTGAGGTTCTATGTTTCCATGGAACATTTTCTTTCCAACATAGACTTCGAATAAATGAAACAGAACAGAGCATTGTTTGCGTGTTTGGCAATAAATGATGGTCAAGTACTCATATTCAAGTTGCTTGCTGTGCCAGAAGTCATGCAATACCCAATCAGAATCCATCTAAGATTGAACTTAGCGGATAGCCAATCAGTATCTACAGTAGTACTCATATTCAAGTACTCAACGGGAGTCAGAACAAGAATTCTGTCACTAATTCGCAGACGGATATAACCAGTGGTTTAGACGTCTGTGGCGCAGGCTATATCCATGTAGATCTCCATATAAACAGCCCCTAAGTTATACTGGTGCTACCCTGCAAGTCAAAGCCCCTTTCCGACCTACGCAAGCTTCTGGGGAAAGTGGGCTCTGCCAACAAACTCGATCTTCGCCCCAAGTTTGCTGGGGCGAGTCAGTCAGGTTTTAAACTAGTCAAACAAGTTCTAGTTTACAAACACGTGTAAACAGGAAAATAGGAAGTGACACCTTAGAGCCTGGGCCCAAAATAGTATCTTGGCAACCATTCACGCATGCTCAAAAAGAAATATCAAGTTTGTTGGCAGAGCCCACTTCCCCCCGAAGCTTGCGTAGGTCGGAAAGGGGCTCTGACTTAAATTAATTTTAAATTAAATAAAATAAATTAAATTAACTTAAATTAAATTAAATTAATTTTTAATAAAATTAAATTAAGTTAAATTAATTTTAAATTAAATTAATTTTAAATTAAATTAAATTTAAATTAAAATTAAATTAAATTTAAATTAAAATTAAATTAATTAATTATAAATTAAATTAAATTAAATTAAATTAGTTTTAAATTAATTTTAAATTAAATTAAATTAATTTTAAATTAAATTAAATTAATTTTAAATTAAATTAAATTAATTTTAAATTAAATTAAATTAATTTTAAATTAAATTAAATTAATTTTAAATTAAATTAAATTAATTTTAAATTAAATTGAATTAAATTACGTTAAATTAAGTTAAATTAACTGAATGTTCAATTGTTTTGAACCATTTTAGATATTATAATAAAAAGTTGTAGCTATTTTATTCTGGCAGGCCTTTTCAGTATTTATATTTATTTTTAAGATTGTTACAAATACTGTTCTTTGTGTGTTTGCTGTCTGGTTGTGTATTGAGATTCTTCGATGGACGTACTGGTGGATAATGATGCAAGATGAAGGTAGAAATCAATCTCCTTCCCAGAGCCCACGTTCCCCACCCGAGAAACAAGAGACTCTGGGATAATCCGTTTCACATCGATATTTCATTGGCTGATGGACACTGTGAACTCTATATAACTCTTCTTCTGGATAACAAGAATCCTGTGATGGAGTGAATGGATTATCCCAGAGCCTCTCCTTTCCCACCCACTGGGTAAAGGGAACGTGGGCTCTGGGAACGAGATTGGGTAGAAATATAAAGACACGTAGCAACAACCTTGTACCCATGGTCTTACCTCCACTCCCCCACCCGTGGAGGTAAAACCCTGGGTACAAGGTTGACGTAGCAAGTGTAAGTTCAGCATATTCTCTCACTTACAATTTATGATTATCGTTAATTGTGAAATGTTGTAGAATTAACAATAATCCTCAATTTTAAAAAATAATTCCCTACCCCCAACCCTAACCCTAACTCTAAACCTGACCCTAAACCTAACCACAACCCCCCTGGCAACCCTAAACCTAACCACGACCCCCAGATGGACCTAAACCTAACCAAAACCCTCTGGCATCTCATTGAAAACGACTCAACGTTGAAAATCTTATGGCCTGACATGCCAATAACGGCATATCAACGTAACCAAAATATAAAGGACATCCTAGTCCACAGTAAATTTGACACAACAACAAACAATGACTAACAACAAACGACAAACAATATACACACGAGAAGATACCTTCCTCATCAATATATTAACGGAGCCAAACTGCCGCCGCAAGCATGATCGACAACCTCAAACATCGAATTTACAGCCCACAATGCCTGATTAGCCAATGAAACCAAAAGTACCACTGATGCAGCATTATATCTACTACAAAGGCCAAAGAGTGGAAGACAACGCCCATGCAGAAACCAAGTATTAATCGAAACTACACGAGTAGACAATATTATATTATCGAAACAATTTAATTTAACCAATTTTATTTTATTTCATTAATTTGCTTGATCTTACCAACAAACAATTTAGTCAAACCAATTATACAGACAATGAACACCTCTTATGCAGGATGTGCAGAACGTATGCATGCTCAAATATGTATATATGTGTATGAATGTATGTATGTGTGTATATATATGTATATATATCTGTATATAACCTGACAATGACATATCTCATGTTCCTATTCACCTATACAAATATAATCAATCGGTAAATGTAACCAAGACACAAAAAATTTTTTTAAATACAACCAAGATATAACACAGTGAACAATGTGAGTCTGTGATATTGCCTTATTCCTAACTACTCAAACGTACACTCGTACTTGCAACTTAACAGTAAAACAAGACCAATCCAATCACACGTCTCAACGTATGACGTCACAAAACACAACTAGGACTATTAACACAACTAACTCAACAAAATTAAGCCTTTCCACTCTAACACCTGACCTGACAAGGATAGCGAGAAAAAAATTCTTAACAACACGGGAGTGAGTACAATGGCTTCAAGAAGATGCGGGCTGCCAAGGAACACAACTTTCAGTAAGATCACAATTCTTTTATTATTATTATTTTCATCATATATACTCTTATTATAAGCTTTACTCTACACCAACATACTCATTGCAATTTTTACACACATCCACATCCTGCCTCTCATCAACATATTCTTATACCAACATACTGAAACATTGACTTGAGAAATCCCTCCTGAAGAAGACTGGAAGGTCGAAACGCGTCGAGGGTTAAGCGTGAATGGAAAGTGAACAAACTTACACAATTTTCCACATTTCTTCTCTTCATTCCAACATACTTCAGGCCACACCCATTCTACATACATCAACCCACAAACAACACCGCAGTTTACGCATTAGTACACCTCGTTTGTTTGTATATATTATATGCTCGAAAACCTATCCACAAATTAACGCCGGTGGAGGTCCCACTACCTACCTTATTATATAAATATATAAATCAGCAAAAAAAGTTAGTTAATAAGTATTTTGCCGTTTTTGATTCGTTTTTCGTCGTTCATTTTAGCACCTTGGGGACCTGGGACTTGATTCACAAAAACACATATATTTGACTGAAAAATCGAAATGTCGAGCTCACACCCGTTTTCCAGTACTGCACGAGAGTTTCAACTAAGAAAACAGTCGTCTTAGGTTCAGTGGCGTGGTGGCAAGATTCAGGCTGGGGTGACCAGATTACCTTTGGCGCCACCCCCCCCCCCCCCCCCAAAAAAAAAAAAAAAAAAAAAAAAAAGAAAAGAAAAAAGACATTATTGTATTTGATAAATGATCACATTTTTTGTTTTAAAATAACTCAAATAGCAATAATATTACAACAAACAACGGGTTCTCTCAATGGCAACACGAATGCGAGCGCCGAAGTAGCGGCAAAGATCTAGGGGGGTCCGGTGAGTGGTAATACCCCCCCCCCCCCCCATATGGTTGATTCATAATTAATTAGGTAAATTGAATTTTTAATGAGCTCTGTCAATATCCGCCTCAGGCTCCTTTGGGACCCTCTAACCTAATCTCATTATGCATACGTCATTATTTCTCAGGCTCCTTTGGGACCCTCTTAACCCTAACTTCCCCCCAAACCTAGATGTCACTCAACCCTCCCGGTTTTTATTACATCACACTTATTATTTATGCTTACATCATTATTTCTCAGGCTCCTTTAGGACACTTTTAACCCTAATCTCATTATGCATACGTCATTATTTCTCAGGCTCCTTTGGGGCCGTCTTAACCCTAACTTTTATCCAACCCCCCCAACCCTAATTCTCAAACCAACCCCCCGTGTAATACGTCATTCCCGATAGCTCTCCGACTGATTTCCGAAGTTACGTCATTATCAAAAGGTACTCGGCTTATATCCTTATATGATGTCTTACACTGCTAAAGTCAACCGAAAAATTTCGGCTGACTCGAGCGGGATTTGAACTCGCACCTTCGGGATTCCGGTCCGCCGCTCTACCTGTTGAGCTATCAACAGGTAGCGCGGCGGACCGGAATCCCGAAGGTGCACGAGATATTCTCGCGACAACTTAACGCTTATCCGTGAGGACGTGCAGTGTTTCAATTCTATTACAGAATCATCCTCAGAAACATGAGAAAATTTTTCATGATGTCTTACACTGCTAAAGTCAACCGAAAAATTTCGGCTGACTCGAGCGGGATTTGAACTCGCACCTTCGGGATTCCGGTCCGCCGCTCTACCTGTTTAAAAAATTTTCTCATGTTTCTGAGGATGATTCTGTAATTATATCCTTATAAGTAATAGTAATCACCTTTTCATTTAAACACTTTACCCTACTGACAGTCGACAGTTGTGGGACACGTATACGTACAGAGCATGCGTACACTAAACTTTAACAAAATAGACGTTCTTTACAAGGGACTAAAGAGAAATTGATAGAGGCACTTTATATTTTTTATCTGAAACCTTGTCTCGATGAGTATAGAGAGTTTTGAGCAGCCGAAGTGTCTGAATTGGCAGAGCTCGTATAGACTTAAATTAATAGCATATGATGAATATTATATTAGGTTTAGAACCTAAACATTCAATCATCCTAGAATCATTGCTAGCTAAGCCCAACGATGCCTTGAATGAAGAAACCGTTCGGCAAGCTGTTCGAAAGACATTGAAACACTTTCTTCAGAGGGGTTTGCCAGAATATGAACTGTCAGGTGTTAAACGGCGGATTTGGCTATTTTATTAACGTCGTCAAGCATCTTGTTAATGTTGCTACGGCTGATATTTGCATATTTATCCTCAGTGCACGTGAAGGAGACAAAACAAAAACTCATTAGGGGCAATTAAGAGGATTAGGCAGGTCTAGGCGAGAAAGTCATTAGCGTGTATTTTGCATAAGACAGAATTCACAACAATCAGTTTAAAAGATTTATTTCGGTTTTCGTTCAAACATATACATATAAAAAGTTTTAGTAAGGTCTGCTTCTTAGATTATATTTAGGTGTTTTTATTTTAAAAGTAGCATGATAATCTTTCTTGTCTTCTGGTAATAATTGGGACACATCTTTTGTCATGGGTAAATATTTTGATCTAGTCATCATTAGATGGTGTTCATACTCTTCTCTATCTTCCGGAGTCATCTTTGCCAAGTCTTTCTCTGTCGGGTCGCCCAAACTTTCCCAATTATGAAAGAAATTATGTTTAAGCGTCGGTTGTTCAACGGTAGGAGGCGGTGTTACAAAATAGGCTTTAGGTGTAGCAGGGAAACCCCACGGAAGATCGTCAGTTTCTTGCTTTATCTCCGGTGTCAAATTTGGTGTATTTTTCCGAGGCTGAGTTTGAAGACTAGTCAGAGGTTGAGACTGATTTTGCAGTTGGTTTTGAAACGTCAGAAAACGTCCTAGCTGATTGGAGTAAAGTATGCTCTTTTCTTCAGGTGTTAACTGTGGCGCTTGTACAATATCTTGCATTTTTTGTTCTGTATTGTACATGACATTAACGATCGGAGGTAATTGATAGGATTGCTTTTGTATGAAACTACCCAGCTGTTGCTGCAGGCTGGAGCTATTTTCTCCAGGTTGAACATTGGTCTTGAGGCGGTGATCGTCGTCCGTAGTCGGCTTTAGATCAAGCATTAAATAACCATGAGGGCGACTTGTGGCTTCCTCATAACTCTTCATAAATTCGTGGACATGACCTGGGTTCACCTGCTGTGCCAAGACAGAAATTTGTTGCTTATCCCTCGGAGACTTGAATAGTACGATATAGTGTGCGTTGAGGCTGATGTTTCTTGTTTCTTTGCCTTGGTGAAATATATTCGGAACAATATAGATCACGGAGAGATTCCTGTGATGACTACCTTTAGTAAATAGACTAGCAATACGTTTGTCTCCCCCTGCTTGAGCCATGAGATCACCGAGGACGATCAGGTTACGTTGAGAGACTTCAAGAAAATTATCGGAGTCAATGTCGGAAGGTATACCCTCATAGAATTCGATGCCTGGTATTGTTTTGATCATTTCTAAATACATGGGCTGCCATTGCCCATAACACCAAATGATACGTTCAGGAGGAGGATTAATCGTAGTTTTGGCGTTTTCCAGAAGAGTTTTTACCCATACTGTTTTACCACTCTGGGTACACCCTGCAACAATGCACGTAAAAGGATGCTGCATAACTGTTGATCCATTGACCACAGGTGTTGCTTTCGTCGAGTGACTTTCTCCGTGGACATCTTCCAAATGGCGCCGTAAATTAAAGGGTTTAGAATAGTTCTTTCCGCAAATATCACAGGCGTAGGGCATGTTGCTTCGGAGGCTATCAGTGGCAAAATGATTTCTCCCAAACAAATGCTAGGTATATATGTGTATATATCTACCCTTGAATTCGAGTCCAGGCTTTTAGCTCCGAGCCCCTCGATCTAAGCTCCGAGCCTCCTGCTCCCAGCTCCGAGTCGCCAGGGTTCTGGCTCCGAGCTCTTGGCTCCTAGCTCCGAGCCCCCGGCTCCTGGCTCCGAGCCCTTGGCTCCTGGCTCCGAGCCCTTGGCTCCTGGCTCCGGGCCCTTGGCTCCTGGCTCCGAGCCCTTGGCTCCAGGCTCCGAGCCCCCAGGGTTCTAGCTCCGAGCCCCCGGCTCCCCAGCTCCGAGCCCCTAGGGTTCTAGCTCCGAGCCCCCGGCTCCTGGCGCCGAGCCCTTGGCTCCTCGCTCCGAGCCACCAGGGTTCTAGCTCCGAGCTCTTGGCTCCCAGCTCCGAGCCCCCAGGGTTCTAGCTCCGAGCTCTTGGCTCCTGGTTCCAATCCCCCGGCTCCTGGCTCCGAGCCGCCGTCTCCTGGCTCCGAGCCCTTGACTCCTGGCTCCGAGCCTCCAGGGTTCTAGCTCCGAGCCCCCGGCTCCCAGCTCCGAGCCCCCAGGGTTCTAGCTCCGAGCCCCCGGCTCCTGGTTCCGAGCCCCCGGCTCCTGGTTCCGAGCCCCCGGCTCCTGGTTCCGAGCCCCCGGCTCCTGGTTCCGAGGCCCCGGCTCCTCGCTCCGAGCCCCCAGGGTTCTAGCTCCGAGCTCTTGGCTCCCAGCTCCGAGCCCCCGGCTCCTGGCTCCGAGCCCTTGGCTCCTGGCTCCGAGCCCCCAGCTCCTGGCTCCGAGCCCTTGGTTCCTGGCTCCGAGTGGCCTACTGGACTACGAGAAAGTGCCTCTATTGCCTGCAGAAAAGAAACGAAGGGTAGTCAAAGTTTTGGATGTCAAGTCTGGAACACAAGGGACAAAAACGTAAACTCCTACTAACGGAAGACGGAACAGTTTACAAAGTCAAGCGATCAAAGCTGGAAAATACTGTAAAAGCTGGACAATATGTTTAAGAACTGCATATTTGTGTAAAATTGTTATACTACGAGGAATAAATTGTTTAAAACGTTAACCCGTGTCTGTGTTAATTTATGCATCCAAGTAAAGCTCTAAAAATGTATACATTTTCGTATTCGTTAAACCCCCTTTATCTCCCTTTTGAGGGAGCATGAGAATGAATGACGTAGTAAAAACCCCGGGGGGTTGAGTGACATCTAGGTTTGGGGGGGGGGGGGAGTTAGGGTTAGAGGGTCCCAAAGGAGCATGAGACATAATGGCGTAATGAGATTAGCGTTAGGAGGTCCCAAAGGAGCCTGAGAAATAATGACGTATGCATAATGAGATTAGGGTTAGAGTGTCCCAAAGGAGCATGAAACATAATGACGTAATGAGATTAGGGTTAGGAGGACCCAAAGGAGAATGAATAAATAATAAGTTGAATATTTAATGAGCGGCATCCCTTATGATGGGGGAGTTGAGCAACAAACTAGGGTTAAGGGGTCTCGGAAGGGCGCGAAGAGGATGACGTATGCATAAATAATGAGATTAGGGTTAGGAGTCCCAAAGGAGCATGAGAACGATGACGCAATTTCAATCCTCATTAAAAATTCAATTTACCTAATTAATTATGAATCAACCATATGGGGGGGGGGTATTACTACTCCGGTGGCATGCTCCGCCGGAAAATTTTGAAATCTAGAGTCTCTGATATGCCATTTCCTGCATTTTGGAGTGAGATTTTACAGAATTCTGAAGATTACAAAACAACATAGAAAACATAAAAGATTACAGATTTCAGATCTTTATATCCCACCATTGAAGACCTAGCTAAGTGTTACAATTGCAAAACTGCAGTTCCAGAAGAAAGCCGGAAGGATTAATCTAAGTACAGTACAAACGAAATGTTTACTAGTCGGGGTGCTATTAAGTTTTGGCGCCCCTTCTGCAACCCCAGCTGGGGTTGCTAAGTCCCGGCTCAGACGCTCACACCAAGATCAATTTCAATACTCAGTTTCTGTCCTAAATTCTAAAGCGAAAGCCTAGTTATTGCCAAAAAAAGGAAAATGGATAGCTATTCTTCTCACTACGAGTTCGATTAGCGATAAATTGCATGATTTCCTATCGAAATCGAACGATTTTTCCATCATCAAGCGGGACTTCCGCCTAAATTTGAAACCCACGTTTCTAGGTTACAACTATTTAAAGATTCAACAGAAAGTCCCGCTTGATGACGGGAAGATCGTTCGATTTCGATGGGAAAGCTTGCAATTTATCGCTAATCGAACTCGTAGTGAGAAGAATAGCTATCCGTTTTATTTTTTTGGCAATAACTAGGCTTTCGCTTTAGAATTTAGGACAGAAACTGAGTATTGAAATTGATCTTGGTGTGGGCGTCTGGGCCTTTCTAAGCTTCTAAACCAATCAGCAGCTCCGTCCTGATTCAGGACGGACTCTATGTCATCAGTATGGAATTTTTACTCACATTTTTCCGTGCGTCAGCATTTATAAAATAACCGGAAGTAAATGAACGACAACACGCACTCTGATTGGCTATTGAGTCAAACAAGCGTGCCATTATTTAAGAAATAGAAAACATTTTCCGTGTTTCCATAGAGTTATAGAAACACGAGTGGAAGTTTGGGAGAACGAGAAATTGTAGTGGGAACACGAGCCCGCAGAGCGAGTGTTTCCACGCTATTTCGAGTTCTCCCAAACTTCCACAAGTGTTTCTATAACTGTATTTTTTTTCTTTCTAATTTTCTATTTCCTTTATAAAATAACCTGTCGAAAATAGGTATAGAGCGTAAAAATAATCACTGCATCAAAGCGTAAATTCTCCTTACTCTTCATAATGGCATATGATGGCGTACTGGATGGCGTACACCATCATTACGGTGTAGGATACGCCATATTGAATGGCGTGGACCTTGCCGTGTTTCCATAAAGTTATAGAAACACTGTTTAAACAATCGCCGCGTTTGTTTCCAAAATGTTATTTTATAAAACTCCATAACGGCACGGCACACGAGATACTTCACGACGATTTTGTCGTTTTGATGGATTTTATGTGGATTTAATCATCAACGAAAGTCAAAAATTACTTGGATATATGTCTAATCACGTAATTAACACAGCAGAATGTTGTCAGTGCAACTTTGGGCCATTCCATTTAATGTCCACACCCCCCTATGGACGAGGTCACTCAAAACTCAACCCCTAAGAAGAAAAGATCAAAGTGCCGACACAATGAACCTCTCAGAAAATGGCCATTTTTTGTCGAACCCCTCGGAAATTTTCGGAAGATCAAAGGATGCCGACGCGTTTACCCCCTCAGAAACGGCTTTTGCGGACCCCCTCAGAAAAACTCGTCCATGGGGGGGGGGGGGGGTGGTGGATATTAAATGGAATGGCCCTTTAAGTGTATTTTCATCGCTAAAATCCCCGACGTGTTGTACGGGCCACGTGTGACGCTAAATGGTAACAAACTCGTCCTGAGACAGGTAATCTGTATTTTTGCTTACTTTTCTTGGGTTTATTGACAATTTAAAGTCATTATTTTATCAAAGAAATAAAAGACTTAGTCGCTGTGCGATTATCGAGTTATAAATATGCACTCGAGAAGCTAGTAAAACACTCGGCTATCGCCTCGTGCTTTACACATCTCTCGTGCATTAGGGCTGGGCGATACCGGGATTTTTATTTCGATACCGATTACTTGAAAATTGGTATCGGTCGAAACCGATACCTATTTCGATACCAAAACAAGTACAAAATTTTCATTTTCGATACCGGAAGTGAATACTATGCACAATTGTAAAAAAGTAGTCTCCAACAAGCTAGGTTTTTCCAATTATCATATTTTATTTTAAAACTTTAACATTTATATTAACTCAACGGCATAAATAATAAAGAATTTCAACAAGATAAAACTGTTTTTCACTATATATCTCTTTTCGCGGGAATTTCGGTCAATATGAAGACAAGACATTTTTTAATTCTTTGAACGTTTTCATGGCGATAAAGTAATATAAATAAGTTTTGTGGAAACACCACGTAAACTATTTCTTTGCTAAAAAATAAAAATAAAAAAAAAATAAAAAAAAAAAATAAAAAAGCAAAGAAATAGTTTACGTGGTGTTTCCACAAAACTTATTTATAAGACATTTTTTATTCTTTTTATGTAACTACTTTATGTAAACCAAATAAAGAGCCCACGCTATGGCCCAAATCACTATATATTTGACTTGGCGTACTACCTTTTTATAGTTATTTCAACGGTTTGTTAAATATCTTGTTTAACAAAAATTTCGATTTCAAGAAACAGTAAAATCGTACATGTAGCCGAAAAAACAGGTACAAGTATCGGGCGATACCAGGTCAGTAATCGATACCGATACCGCTTTGCATGGTATCGCTGGTATCGATACCAAGTACTCGGTATCGCCCAGCACTATCGTGCATTTTTACTCGATAATCGCATGCAATCGACACGTTTTTTATTTCTCACCACTCGTTATACGCATGACTTTCAAATGACTTTTTGGGTCAATGTTCCCAGCAACCATATCGTTGGAGAATTCATTTTTTAATAATCTGTAAATAATAGTTTTACAATTACAGTGTATTCCAAAACATTGAAAATTAAAATATTTAATTGGTGCGAATTAAAAAACCCCACTATTGTGAGTAAATATTATGCAATAAAAATATTGTGATAATATAAATAGTACTGTAATAACTATAAAGTAGAGACTAATACATGGATGTGCGGAAATATGAAATTTATTTGGAGTGTTAACCAGTATATTTGGATCTGTTGACCTCTTGTAATACTGCATGTCCCCTTTCTGCTTGCCCACACAAAATTAACGTCTTCTCTACATCTATAAATATTGGAAAATGAAGTTTGTCTATTTTAATGAGAAACAAATTGTGCTTCAAATATATTAAATTCTCTCACCTTTGCCTTCTCTCCGTTTCGCTTGCTTTTGCTGGCAAACCATCGAACACAAATCAAATCAAAATCAATTTTTATTTACCAAATATAAAGGTTTACAGGACGCAGCGTTGTACAAAAATAAATAAAGGTCAAATAATTAGATACAAAGAGAAAAGAAACAACAAGCTCAAGTATAATAACGGATATATTTCGATGGTGCTCAGCCAAAAAAAACCAAAGAGCTTGCAGAGCGTTAAACACCAAGGGTACTGTATGGGATGTTTTCAGCCCTCAGTTCTATTGACAAGTAACTTTCGAAAATAGTAGCCATCCTGAATGTAAAATACACTGTAGTTGCATTTATGAATTATTATTAGTCCAACTATCTCACTAAAAGCATCATCTAGTTATCTTTCTCGACTTCGAGATATAGACACAGCTAGCCAAAGCCTTGTGAATCCAGCAAGAAGCATCTATAACCACGGTTTTCCCAGAAAAGTCACTTTAAGGAAGTAAACTCTTTATCCATTTCATTGGAATATAGCTGAAATAATTCAATGAAAACGCTCCACTGCAGACATGTGAA
The DNA here is from genome assembly GCA_964035015.1 of Corallium rubrum. Taxonomy (NCBI): domain Eukaryota; kingdom Metazoa; phylum Cnidaria; class Anthozoa; order Scleralcyonacea; family Coralliidae; genus Corallium; species Corallium rubrum. Next base: position 6,480,573 of record OZ036015.1, read on the forward strand.
AATTCATGCAAATGAGATGTTTACCGGAGCGCGACTAGATGCAAATGAGCTGAATTTTATTATTAACCATCAGTGATCCTTAGTGATCGTTATGTGCACACTGCCTGGACTCATGTCGTACTTTTTTGTTCTTTACATGCTGTGACATCATCTGTGATCTATTTAACAATTAGATTATGAGCTCGAAATTTCTATGAGTGAATAGTTGACGAGAGCGGAGCTCGAGTCAACTATCATCTCATAGAAATTGAGAGCGAATAATCTAATTGTTTTAGTAGAAACTAATTTGTGTACCTTAGTTCTTCCAAATTATTTCAAAAAACGACGCATAACCATTGTTTCTGTGCGAAAACCAAGGCAAAACAATCTGTCACTCCTCGTGTTCCTCCATGTTGTTTTACTGTATGGCCGCGCGAGAACTGGTACTCAATTTGCTACTCGCTATCTATCGACGAATAGATATCGAGTAGAGTAGCCAATCAGATTGCAGCATTTGCAATAGAATACTAGTAAGTTTCTACTAATATAGTATATATGCATGGAAAATGTAACCTATTTGTTAAAGTGCCTATGAAATGAAAATTAAAAAACTAAACTAAACTGAAAACTAAACTAACCTTATTTATACTGGATAACTCTGTCAGTTATATCTAAACTGTTCTCTCTAGAGGTCCAGTAAGAACCATCCCTCATTGATCCCAGTGTTACTACAAGAGGAAACTGGAGGAAACTGAACTAACTTTATTTATACTGGATAACTCTATCAGTTATATCTAAACTGTTCTCTCTAGAGGTCTAGTAAGAACCATCCTTCATTGATCCAGTGTTACTACAGAAGAAAACCAGAGTAAACTAAACTAACTTTATTTATACTGGATAACTCTACTGTATCAGTTATATCTAAACTGTTCTCTCTAGAGGTCCAGTAAGGACCATCCCTCATTGATCCAGTGTTACTGCAGAAGGAAACCAGAGTAAACTAAACTAACTTTATATATACTGGATAACTCTATCAATCATATCTAAACTGCTCTCTGACTAGAGGTCCAATAAGGACCATCCTTCATTGATGCAGTGAATACTACAGAAGGAAACCAGAATAAACTAAACTAACTTTATTTATACTGGATAACTCTATCAGTCATATCTAAACTGTTTTCTCTAGAGGTCTAGTGAGGACCATCCTTTATTGATCCAGTGTTGCTACAGAAGGAAACCAGAGTAAACTAAACTAACTTTATTTATACTGGATAACTCTATCAGTCGTATCTAAACTGTTTTCTCTAGAGGTCTAGTGAGGACCATCCTTTATTGATCCAGTGTTACTAGAGGAGGAAACCAGAGTAAACTAAACTAACTTTATTTATACTGGATAACTCTATCAGTCGTATCTAAACTGTTCTCTTTAGAGGTCCAGTAAGAACCATCCTTCATTGATCCAGTGTTACTACAGATGGAAACCAGAGTAAACTAAACTAACTTTATTTATACTGGATAACTCTATCAGTCGTATCTAAACTGTTTTCTCTAGAGGTCTAGTGAGGACCATCCTTTATTGATCCAGTGTTACTACAGAAGGAAACCAGAGTAAACTAAACTAAACTAACTTTATTTATACTGGATAACTCTATCAGTCATATCTAAACTGCTCTCTCTAGAGGTCCAGTAAGGACCACATCCTTCATTGATCCAGTGTTACTGCAGGAAGAAACCAGAGTAAACTAAACTAACTTTATTTATACTGGATAACTCTATCAGTCGTATCTAAACTGTTCTCTCTAGAGGTCCAGTAAGGACCATCCTTCATTGATCCAGTGTTACTACAGAAGGAAACCAGAGTAAACTAAACTAACTTTATTTATACTGGATAACTCTATCAGTCATATCTAAACTGTTCTCTCTAGAGGTCTAGTAAGGGCCCACCCTCATTGGTCCAGACTGTGTTACTACAGGAGGAAACTGGAGTACCCAGAGGAAACCTGTGGTGTTTGGTAGAGTCAAACTGGAAGCACTCTTCTCATATGCAGCCGAAATTTTTTTTAATCAGATAACTGCACCATGTAGTGCTTAATCGAACCCAGGTTGCGGAGGTGAAAGGCACATGCACTAACCACTGTGCCACCAACACCACTGTGCCAGTAATACCACACATCAAGTTTGTCTTATTTGAAAGAACACTTAAAATGATAGAGTAACATCTTTCGCAGTTTTTCGTTTCCTTGCTTCGTTCTTGAGATATTTCAGTTTGTTTGATATGCAAATTAAACATTTTGACGTCACACGTGCATAATGAATTATCGAAAAAAAATTATATCTTTGCTATTGTCAAATATAATCACTTCAACATCCACATGTTGAGTGTTCTTGGCGAAACACACCCACATGCTGCCTTCGAATTATTTTGGTTTGATACTATATAACTTTTTTCGATAACTCATTCTGCACGTGTGATGACAAAATGTAGAATTTACATATCAAACAAACTGAATTATTATACAATACTGATACAATCTCGATTGTGATTGGCTAACAACCTACAGACAATTCTTGATATCTTGCCACCAGTACAACATATCAAAAATTATCAGTAGCTAAGAGGAAGATCAGAAGCGGATTAATCCGGTGGATTTGGCACGTTTTGTTGACGCTAAAACCACCAAGAAAAAACAAGCGCGCTACACATACAGCTGTTAGAGTTTAAAGCAGTGTTTGAAAGAGAAAATTGTATTTGAAAGTGAAAAAAGTTAGTGAACCTCAAACTGAAGATGGTATGAATATTTACTATTTTTACCTAACTTTGTAAAAATCTTTCTAAAGGCTTCTACATTTATAATTGTATAATAAAACAATTATTGAATTTGGTTATCGTATGATATCAAGAATTATCAAGGCCTCTGTTTGTGTTATCCATCTCAGCCCTTGATAATTCTTGATATCATGCTCAACCTCATCCAATAATTGTATAATATCTTAAGAACAAAGCAAGGAAACGAAAAAATTCAAAAGATGTTACTCTGTCATTTTAAGTGTTCTTTCAAATAAGACAAACTTAATTTTCCTTTCATAGCCACTTTACCGCCATTTGCAGTTGAGCTCGCAGCTTGCTAAATTAAGATGTTGTTTCATCGTTTGAAACTCTGCGTTCATTGGACCGCAACGCATTGTTTCCAAGGACACAACGTGACGTTGCTACGAAGCTTTGAAGGGTTTCAATTAGTGATTAATTTGTTATTCGCGATCGTGGCGAGTAGATATTATAAAAAAAAATGTCTAGTAAACGATTTAGCAAGGTCGGACGGACATGTAATGTTGGGAAAGCTCTATCATGACCTAAGGAGAAGCAATATTGATAAGATATCGGAAAACGGTAGAGAAAGAGCAACGGCGACGGTTATAACAAATTAATCACTAATTGAGACCCTGTCAAAGCTCCGTAGCAACGTCACGTTGTGTCCTTGGAAACACTACGTTGCGGTCCATGAACGCAGAGTTTGAAACGATGAAACAACGTCTTAATTAACGCAAGCTGCAAGCTCAACTGCAAATGGCGGTAAAGAATGACTTAAAATTTGAAAAGAACCTACTGACAATAATTTTCTGTTTAGGGATTGGAAAAAGATCAAAAAAGACTTTTTTCAAGATTTGGAATAATATGCCTTATTTTGGAGCCAAGGTTAGCAGCAGTTTGGGTTTGGGAGAGGGGGGGGAAGAACCTCGCTCTCCTAGGGGGTTTCTCCAGAGAAAATGTTGGATTTCTAGGGTCTCTGAAACACTATTTCCTGCATTTTGATGGAAGTATTTTAGAGTAATCTGAAAGCCATAAATTACATAATTTTGTTATTATAAAACTAGAACATAGAATGATACACGTCAAAATATCTTTAGATTTATTTATAAACAAGTTGTTAATGTAAAATAGACCGTTAGTATTGTAATTTATTATATGGCTGGGTTTGATTTCCAGTCCGTATGCAAAACGACGGACGCTGATTGGTTCCTGAGTGGTCGGGATTTTACAATATTGACCGACCGGTCAATACGCTTTTTTCTTGGACCAGTAAGTTTTGGCGCGAAAATTTCTGAGTTGATTTGAATACAAATAGAAGAGAACTACAGTAGGTATCTTTATTCAAATATTCTGAACAATAAAATGTGTTGGTACATTACTGTTGGTTTTTTTTAAAGCTATTTATCTAAAAACACAACAAATAAAAGCCGAACTGACATAAACAAGAAGGCCGTGAAACGACACGAAGAAGTCAACAGGTAACGTAAACAGCATACTCCGAAGACGAAAACAACGCTCAAAATAAAATGAACCAATAGCCATATAATAAATTCCTTATTAACCTCGTTTGCTTGGTCTGTACGGGAAAGTATTTCCCCTCGGTTTCTCTCGTACAAACCTCGCTCCTTCGTCGCTCAGTCTGTACGAAAACCTCAGGCAAGTACTTTCCTGTACAGACCTCGCACTCGGTTAATAAGTCTATTATATAGCATATGCATGCCAGGCTGCTATATATATATATATATATACACTGTATATAACACATTACTAGTCTACTCACTTGGCCTTAAAACAACTAACACAACATACACCCCCCACCCCACCCCACCCCCCACTCCTTTACAAGTTTCTCCACGGATTTAAACATTTCATGAGATTAGGGGGGGGGGGGGAAGTATTCTGTTTCTGGTCAGGACACGTGCCCAAAATCGATGCGGTACGTGGCACAGTTTTTTTTTGGGTTTTTTCCTTCCCCCCTTCCCCCCCCCCCCCCCTCCCCCCCAAGGCAAACCTTGATTGAACAGACATCTGAAACATGTTGAGCATTCTTATAATATACTTGTCACACGGTATACTGAACATGTAGCATGAACACATGATTGAAATATGAAGCCTTCAATCAGTGCCCGCGAACATACCAGCGGTTTTCTTAGGAAACATTGGTTGAGAATAGACCGATCAAGTATTTAATATCCACTGGTGTCATTTGTTATTAAAAAATTTTAATATTAAAAAAAGTATCGACACACAAGAAAAAAATAATGCGTGCGCTGACCAGAAACAGAAGACTTTTTTTTTTGCCTTAGAGAATGGTCTTGGAAATGGTTGTGATAATATAGTATTTACACAATCTAGAACATGTCAGTCTATAGTTGTAGTGACAATCTTTTTCAGTAGATTTCTTGGCATTTTGTTTCAGATAAAAAAGAAGTTAGATGTACATAAATCAGAAATGGAAAAAGACATAATGAAAACCAGGAAAGAGGAAACCTACATTACTAAGGTTAGTGGTTGATTATTTGGACTAATTAGCTCTGCTATAATTAATGTACTTACTATGCTACATACTGTACTGTACTATAATATAAGATGTGACAACGTAACGTAAGTTCTCACAATGTAACGTAAAGTTTCACAACGTAACATAATGTCTCATAATGTAAGGTTAGGTTTCACAATGTAACGTATGATCTCATAATGTAACCTAAGATCCAGGGATTATTTTAAGGAATTTTTATCACTGCACAAAGAGCTGAAAAAGGCATAAAATCTAACTTCAGTAGCACGTTAAACAGCGATGGAGCACTGAGTAGCTCGGTAGCTCATCAGTAATCAACTAGTTATACTGTCATAGTATACATAAGCGGCCCTCCTTTTCCCAATTTTTAATGATTTAATCCCTTTCACACAGCATACATTCGCATTTTCAAAATAATGATGATCAAACAGTAGCACACGGGCATAGATGCATCGACTGCATGAGACAAGCCTCAAGCATGTTATGTGGAGTTAGCTGGTTGGCTAAATAGTAACTAACACTAGCGTTTTGTTGATTAGGGTGGTAGGGCCTGCTATAGTAGCTATACTCATGTATCTTGAAAGTTGAAATTAAGGGCATAAGGCTAGTATTTGCTAATTTAAATATTGATATTAAATAGTATATGTTGGAATGTAGTATGTATATACTGTGCCTTTGAACATAATTTCTGATGCAATCCTTTCATGAATAACACCCATTCTTAAATATTAAAGAAAAATCTATCACTGCACAAAATTGCGCTTATCACTGCACAAATCTCATTTATCACTGCACAAATTGGTTATCACTGCACGTTAAAATAATCCCTGCTAAGATCTGACAACGTAACGTAAGATCTCGCAACCTAACGTAAGGTCTGGCTTACAATGTAATGTAAGGTCTTACAATGAAACTTACCATACTGTACTGCACTGTACAGTGTACTATACTGTACTGTACTGCATTGTACAGTGTACAGTGTACTGTACTGCACTGTACTGTACTGTACTGTACTGTACTGTACTGTACTGTACTGTACTGTACTGTACTGTACTGTACTGTACTGTACTGTACTGTACTGTACTGTACTGTACTGTACTGTACTGTACTGTACTGTACTGTACTGGAATAAGGTTTGTGTCACTGATCTCCAAAGAAGACTGGATATAGTGCAACCTATGGTCCACTGGTTCATAAAATGAAGCCAGCTAAACAAACGAAATCCACCATTATTACTAAAGGATGAAAAATGTGAAAAATGTCTTCTTAAAACGTCTTCTGTTCCCAAAAAGGATATTGAACTATATTTTCTTTCAAAGATTCAGCATCTCATTCAACAAAATGTTTATATCGGTGCCAGAATAAGCTAGAAAGACCATCACTTGGTCCCTTAGTAATGGCTGACTTCCAGCTAGGCTGATGTGATATTGAAAAAAATCGATATATCGATATCAAAAAAAAAATATCGATAATATTGACTATATCGAATTATGCAAATTAGAAAACGTAGTTTAGTCAACTTGCATGTATACCGCATCACAAACAGCAAAAAACAAAATTGCATGAAACTAGTCGAACATTAAAAGATTTATTTACAACAATTTATGAATGTTTAAAGATTTATTTACAAGCTTAATGGTTTCGCAGTTCGTACATGTTTGCCTTGTTTGGCTTAAGCTGTACTCGCTTTGCCGTTACTATCTGTCCCGCTTTGCTAAAAAGTCTCTCAGTTGGAGCACTGCTTGCTGGAATCACCAGATATCGTCGGACATACTGCGACAGGAGAGGCAAATCATTCTCATGGAATTTCCTCCACTGAAGTGGGTCGTCATCTCCATCAATTGTCGGAAGTTGCAAGTATCCGGCAATTTCGCTTGCCACGCGATCTCGTGGTGACTGGGCTGGTGACGGCGACTGTTTGATCTTCCTCATACTTGTGAGAGAGCCAAGGGTCTTCTTAGCTTTCTTAGTTGGCGGTGGCTGACTACTTGGTTCGTCCGCGGTCTCTCAGATTCCATCTTTATGAGTCATCACCAGTGTTGCCAAGTCAAGTTTCGTAAAAATCCCAGTAAAGGTCTGAAAATATCCCAAGATTCCCTATTTTTTACCAAAAAATCCCAAGGTTCACAGTTTCATTTACTGACTAGTTCCCAGGTCTCTATCGCCGTTTGACAGCAATCTGAGCCCACTGTATCAGTGAAACTTCACTTGGATAGAGTACTTCATTTTGTCTAAATCAAAGGAATACATAAAGAACGTAGGGGCTATGATCTAATGATCAATTAAATTTAAAAAAAATAATTAACATTGAAATCAGCTTTAAAACCGAAACTGTTTGCTCTGGAAAAATCCCAAGTTGATTCCCTGAGAAAAAAATCCCCCCAAAATCCCAACTGCTTCAAAAAATCCCAAGATCCCAATGTTGGCAACACTGGTCATCACACAGTTATTGTTTTCAAGCGCTCAACTGCCGCTTATGTGGGTGGTGATCTTCTGTGATCACACTGTCACTTACTCTGTTTACACTTTTAAATTGCCCAGGCGCTTGCTAGTTGAATTCGCAATTGCCGTCATACACGTGTTTTCTAAACTTTACCGGACAATAATTGCCGATAAAAGGAGATTAAGTTGTCTGGTTAAAACTTTCGATATTTTCAATATACGAAAAATCGAATATCGATATTTTTGAAATATCGATATTTATCGGAAATATTGATATATCACATCAGCCTACTTCCAGCTTCATTTTTTAAACAATAGACACTTAATCCAGTAATTTTTCAAGATCATTGGGTTTGTGTATACAAACACAAACATTGAATTTATATCTTATTTTTTCAGCTCCCAAAGAAAGGACTATCAAAGGTCAGAGGGTGTTTCTACTAACTGAAACTAGTTTTTTTGAACTGTTCAACATTAATTTATCTCTCAACTTTCTTTCCTTTTTTCAGAATGACCTTATTTCAGATATTGAAAAATACCAAAAAATGGGTAATGCCAGCATTTCTATACACTCTATAATTTTATTAGGTGTATATAATTTTTGCACATATTATACACCCATTGCTGCCTAGGATGATGTCTGAAGGTTTTCCCTTTGATGAGTAAAATCATCTGGTGTTAGACAGAGTAAAACAATAAAGGAACCGTTTTTGACCAGCTCAGGCAGGAATGGGTTAATCACTTGTTGACTCATTGCTGCCTAGGATGTCTGAGGGTTCTCTCTTTGATGAGTAAAATCATCTGGTGTTAGACACAGTAAAACAATAAAGGAACCATTTTTGGCCAGCTCAGGCAGGAATGGGTTAATCACTTGTTGACTCATTGCTGCCTAGGATGTCTGATGGTTCTCTCTTTGATGAGTAAAATCATCTGGTGTTAGACACAGTAAAACAATAAAGGGACCATTTTTGGCGGCCAGCTCAGGCAGGAATGCCTGGGTAAAAAAAAACAAGCTGATAGAAATGAATATCATTTGTGTATTTCTTTCTAATGGCCTATATAGGTACCATTGCTTGGGATATGGGTTCAGGAGTGGTTTATCATGGTGGACAAGACATGACTGACATCCAGACCAAGGTAGATTGGTTTATTGATTTGCCTGCCTCCCTCTTTGTCTGTCTGTCTGTCTGTCTGTCTGTCTGTCTGTCTGTCTGTCTGTCTGTCTGTCTGTCTGTCTGTCTGTCTGTCTGTCTGTCTGTCTGTCTGTCCATGTCTGTCTGTCTGTCTGTCTGTCTGTCTGTCTGTCTGTCTGTCTGTCTGTCTGTCTGTTTGTTTGTTTGTCTGTCTGTCTGTCTGTCTGTCTGTCTGTCTGTCTGTCTGTCTGTCTGTCTGTCTGTCTGTCTGTCTGTCTGTCTGTCTGTCTGTCTGTCTGTCTGTCTGTCTGTCTGTCTGTCTGTCTGTCTGTCTGTCTGTCTGTCTGTCTCTGTCAGGGAGGACGTGTGTTTGATTGCTCCGTCCGAGAAATAAGTTTTCGACTTCAATCTTGAAGAAATCTTCAATTATCTTAATATGAATCATTATCTCGACTTTGAAGAAGAAACTGATTCGTTCCGCTGGGCTGGATCATTCAAAGATTTGCAGATATTTATCAACGAAGTTTTAAATGTTGGTGAACAAGAAGTCGATGCCGAGATAAAAGAAGACAAGGCTCATAATGCCTTTACATACAAGGTTAAGAACTGTTCTGTTCGGCTGTATACGAAATCACAGAAAATCATGGTATTTGGTACGGAGCAGATTAACTTAAAATCAAAACTCCATCAAATTTGTGACGCGAACAAGAACCCTGATGTTGTTTCTTTGGAAAGCATTGACTCCGTAGCCGAAGTATTCGAAGAAATCCCAACAGAGACCTGCTTAAATTCGTCGAGTTCTGTTCCGTTGCGTACAACACCAATGACCTTTGATCAAGGAAGTGATAAAGAGAAATTAATTGATCTAGATGAAGTTCCAATCCTTAAAGACTTGCCGTCAGGTGTTGTGAAGGCAAATGGTGATCTATCCTTCGTCTTAGAAGAAATAATTAAATTGAAGAATGAAATAAAGTATATAAAAGAATCCTGCTTCGGTGAGCAAGCACCGTTGTCTGAGGTTGATAAACGGTCAGTTAGTGAACTAGAACGTTGCCGAAAGGAAATCAAATCTCTGCAAAGCCAAGTAAAAAGCCAAAAATATGTTATTAACCGACTTGAAGAAGATAAGGCGAGTCTTGTTACGGCAATGAAGTTAATTATGCAAGACAGAAAATTGGTTAATCACCAGGAAACAGAAAAGAAGAAGTCTCAGAAGAGCGACGAAGTAATAACAACAATGGTAAGAAGAAAAAAACAGAAAAGAAGAAGTCTCAAGAGATCGATGAAGGTAATAACAACAATAGTATGACGTCAAAAGGACGTAAGGCCACGCCTAAAAGTCAAAATGTGACCGAGAAGAAATTACAGAACCAACTTTTAATCAGCCGTCTCCAACCGGCAATGACAATCATGTGAAAAGATCTGTAATCATAGGTGACTCTTTGGTTTCGAAACTTGATGGCTGGCGAATGTCCAACAAACAAAGTCGTGTTAGTGTGAAGGCTTTCCCAGGTTCCACAACAAAAGATATGACCGACTACATTAAACCAAGTATTAAACATCATCCAAACCACCTTATTTTACACGTCGGAACAAATGATCTGAAAAAGGACGAGCCACAAGAAATAGCTGAAAACATTGTTAAAATATGCGAATTGGTAGAAAGGGAATCGCCAAACGCCGACATTGCTGTTTCCGAACTTATTCTTAGAGAGGATTCTAAGGCGCTCAACGATAAAAGATTATCGGTTAACAAGATTCTCCATTTTTTCGCTAAAACTCGTGACTGGAAGATTATCTCCCATCCTCAAATTGACAGCACTTCGCTGAATGGACGCGGCCTTCACCTCAACAGAAGAGGAACTGCTTTACTGGCAAAAGATTTTAGCCAACACCTGACCAACCAGAATTGACCTCAGCGACTACTAGGATGGAAGAAAACGTTGATGACAATGCGATACCTAAGGTGAGAGGTTTTAAAATGGTTTCTTTGAACATTGCCAGTTTACCTTTGCACATCGAAGAACTTCGAACTTGGTCTGAAGATCAAAATATTGACTTGATTGCCATTAATGAAACTAGACTAGATTCCTCGCTAAACAATTCATCCGTTAGCCTGAACAGTTATCACTTACTTAGGAAAGATAGAAATAGAAATGGTGGGGTGTTTGCATTTACTTAAAGGATAAAATTGACTATACAGGGTGTATCAAAAAAAAAGGCTACCCTTAGAAAATATAATTAACATTCTTTTCAAATAACCTATTGTATGTTGACAGCCCTGGACACTCTGAAGTCATGGATGCGTAAAAAACAAATGGTCGTATACACCTGGGAAATTACGATAACTTCTAAACGTATGAAGGAGCATAACTGAAATAAAAATGTTAATTATATTCATATCAGTTCGATTAAAATGGTTCAACTGACCACAGGGCTGTCAATATACAATAGGTTATTTGAAAAGAATGTTAATTACATTTTCTAAGGGTAGCCTTTTTTTTGATACACCCTGTAGAGCTCGATCTGATCTTCTTTTATCGGATGATATTGAAGCTATCTGTATAGAAATTATAAAACCGAATAGCAAATCTTTCGCCGTTATCGCTGCATATAGACCGCCAGACCAAGACCCTGAAATTTTCTTTCAGTCAATGTCTTTTATACTTGAAGAATTGGACAAAGAAGGCAAGGAAATTTACTTGCTAGGCGATCTAAACTGCAATTTACTAGCATTGACCAATTGTAATAAAGCTACTGAAATGCTTCATACAGTAGCTGAAATGTACCAATTAGATCAACTAATTTCCGAAGCCACCCGCGTTACTGAAACCTCTAAAACACTGATTGATGTTGTTTACACAAATTATCAATCTCGTGTTGTTGTCGCGGGAGTCGTGCACTTAGGCGTAAGTGATCACAGCCTAATTTATGCTATTCGAAAAATCTCTATCTCTACTTCAAGGAAGACATCGCATACTGTTATCAAAAACCGTAGTCTAAAGAACTTTGACCCGCAAAAGTTTAGAGAAGATTTGCAATGTCTTCCTTGGTATAATTTGAGCAATCTCCACAATCCTAATTACAGATGGGAGACATGGAAATCCATGTTTTTATCTGTCGTTGATAAACATGCTCCTTTTAAGAAAAAAAGGATAAAAAATAAGAAAGGCCCATGGATGACAGCCGAGCTAAAGAAGCTCTTGATAAGACGTGATCGTCTAAAATCTGTTGCTGTGAAAAGTGGAGATTCAAACGATTGGCTCAATTATAGAAAAGAGAGGAATAACTGTAATAACCTACTAAGAAAGACAAAATCTGACTATTACCATAACTATATTCACACTAACTCGGGTAACTCGAAGGAACTTTGGAAAGCGATTAACCACTTAGCTTAACCTCTAGAAATGTAAGGTCAGATAATAATATATCAAAGTTAATAATCGGAACGCAATCAATAACCGACCAAGCCGATATCGCTGAGCATCTAAATAAGCATTTTGTTGGGATAGGACCAGAATTGGCATCCTCTCTTGACGAAAGCAATAAATCTTTTACAGATTACATTAAACCAGTGGCAACTAATTTCTCACTGAAATACATTACACCATTTACTGTTTACAATCTTTTGGCCTCAGCTACAGAGAAAAAGGCCACTGGTCTTGATGGTATTCCAAGTAAATTAGTTAAAGAAGCTGCGTCGGTGATCGCTGTTTCATTGTGTGATATATTTAATCTGTCAATTCAAACAAGCATATTTCCCAGTGACTGGAAATTAGCGAAGGTCATTCCAATTCACAAGGGAGATGCTAAAGATGCTATGAATAATTACAGACCTATTTCAGTGTTATCGATAATTGCTAAGGTCTTTGAGCGAATTGTCTATGAACAACTTTATGAGTATGTTACAGAAAACAATATACTATCCCAATGTCAATCTGGTTTTAGACCTTATCATTCTACGACAACCGCGCTCTTAGACGCTACAACTGAATGGCTTAGTAACATGGACCTAGGGTGCCTAAATTCAGTAGTTTTTCTGGACCTCGCCAAAGCATTCGACACAGTTGACCATGATATATTGCTTCATAAACTTTCGCTTTATGGGGTTTGTAATTTATCGCTAAATTGGTTTCGATCCTACTTAACCAACCGAGAATAAAGATGCTATATAAATGGTCACTTGTCTAAGTTACAGGTCTTAAAATGTGGGGTTCCACAAGGCTCCATTCTCGGTCCATTGTTGTTCCTTATTTACATTAATGACCTTCCCTCCTGCACAAAACATTCTAATCCAAGAATGTATGCAGACGATACTAATATCACAACTACAGGCTCATCAGTTGTAGAAATTAGCAATTCAGTAAATTCTGACCTAACTAATGTAAGGGAATGGTTAATCGCCAACAAGCTTAGCATTAATGTCACAAAAACGGAACAGATGTTCATTGGTTCTGATCATAACTTAGGTAAAATTAGAGATACTCCGCTTATTTTCTTAAATGATCACCCTATTAAAAGGGTTACAACAGCAAAATCACTTGGAGTTTATATTGACGAGAGACTAACTTGGTCCGAACAAGTCAAAAAAATGTCAAAAAAAATTTCAAATGCAATTGGTGGGCTCCGGCAAGTTAGGCAATTTGTTCCTAGGGAGACCCTATTAACGATGTACAATTCCTTAATACAACCCCTTTTTGACTATTGTGATATTGTATGGGATTGTATGCCAATAACTACGGTAGATAGATTGCAAAAACTACAAAATCGTGCCGCACGAGTTATTACACGTCAAAGTTATGAAATCAGATCCAAAGATATCAGACAAGAATTGGGATGGAGAACGTTATCTGAAAGACGAAATATGCATAAAACAATAATGATGTCTAAAATAATACATGGACCAGGCATTGTTCCACCATATTTATCGAATTTTTTCGCTATGTCAACGGCTAACATTACATATAATTTAAGGAATAGAGAAAATTGGCTGACTTTACCCAAACCTCGGACTGAATATTTAAAAAGTTCTTTCAAATATTCAGGGGTAAAAATATGGAATGACCTGCCAAAACGAACTAAGATCCATTAAGTCGATTTCGTCATTCAAGCGTGCTCTCTCATCCCTAATAACGTAGTTGCTAATTTCTATTCGTATAATCTATTTATTTATTTCTATTTATTATAATGTCTTAAAATATTCTTAATCTTAACTAACATAAGTAACTTCTATATTTTTCTATACATATATACCTGTAAATATTTCATATTTTTTATAATCTCGGCTTTCGTGTAAAGCAGTGTAAATACTGACAAAATTCCGAGTTTAAATAAAGTTCTCTGTCTGTCTGTCTGTCTGTCTGTCTGTCTGCCTGCCTGCCTGCCTGTCTGTCTGTCTGTCTGTCTGTCTGTCTGTCTGTCTGTCTGTCTGTCTGTCTGTCTGTCTGTCTGTCTGTCTGTCTGTCTGTCTGTCTGTCTGTCTGTCTGTCTGTCTGTCTGTCCATGTCTGTCCATGTCTGTTTGTCTGTCTGTCTGTCTGTCTGTCTGTCTGTCTGTGTCTGTCTGTCTGTCTGTCTGTCTGTCTGTCTGTCTGTCTGTCTGTCTGTCTGTCTGTCTGTCTGTCTGTCCATGTCTGTCTGTCTGTCCATGTCTGTCTGTCTGTCCATGTCTGTCTGTCTGTCTGTCTGTCTGTCTGTCTGTCTGTCTGTCTGTCTGTCTGTCTGTCTGTCTGTCTGTCTGTCTGTCTGTCTGTCTGTCTGTCTGTCTGTCTGTCTGTCTGTCTGTCTGTCTGTCTGTCTGTCTGTCTGTCTGTTTGTCTGTCTGTCCATTAATTCCAGTATGTTCGTTTTCTTTTCCTTCTCTAATCACTTATTTCTTTCTATTTTTCTCAACCTAATTCATTCCAATCTGTCCCTTTTCTTCCCAATCCTTTTCACCCCTTCCAATTCCCTTCCTTCCCATCACTTCTTTTGTTTGCCTTTCCTTATGTTTCCCTGCTTTCTTTATTTTTTCTCTGTCCAACTTTTCTCTTCTTTCTTTTTCCTTTTCTTTCTTTTCCTTTCCATTTCTATCTCTCAATTTTTTACTTCCCTATATTCCGTCCTTTCATTCTCTTTCCTATTTTCTGCAGTTCACCCAGTCAACCAATATTCTCATTATTTAGGTCTTTAGTAAATTCATTTGGTCTAATCCTTTATACTCTGATGTATTTCCTGCAGGTCAGTAATAACTTTATTTATTTATTTTAGTATAATATTCAAACAGGGAGCCCATTATGTCCTATTATTGCATAGTGGAGCTTGTTTTCGGGTCGTTACGCCAAACGGTGCACGCTGATTGGTTGCTGAGAGGTAGCTGTAATGCCCTCTCGGCACTGTGAGAGGGCATTACATCATTTTTAATGGCCTGCAAGTTTTGGTGGGAAAGTTACTGAGTTGATTTGAATGAAAATAAAAGCGGATTAGATATATTCGTTGGAAAATTTTGAACAATAATTACGTCCTGAAACAATAGTGTTTCTTTTTATAAAAACTTCTTATTTAAGCGTGATAGTTTCTTAACCCTTTATAGCCCAGGAGGTTTCCGGCTGACAAGTAAAATCGTCTGGCATTAGCCAGAGTAAAATACTGAAAGTGGCCAATGGGCTATAAAGGGTTACAAGCGTGAGAAATAAAAGTCTAACAGGTGTAAACATGAAGCGAAATGAACAAGCTCAAAAGAAAGAA
This sequence comes from Corallium rubrum, assembly GCA_964035015.1. Classification (NCBI taxonomy): domain Eukaryota; kingdom Metazoa; phylum Cnidaria; class Anthozoa; order Scleralcyonacea; family Coralliidae; genus Corallium; species Corallium rubrum. The sequence continues at coordinate 6,496,179 of OZ036015.1, forward strand.
CTAAGGTGAACAGCGACATCTGATTAAGACAAACGTTGAAAGAAAGAAAACACAGCAAAAGCCATATAATAAAAGGCTTATTAACCTCGTTTTCTCGGTCGGTACTGGAAAGTATTTACCCTCGGTTTTATCGCACAAACCTCGCTCCTTCATCGCTCGGTCTGTACGAAAACCTCAGGCAAATACTTTCCCGTACAGACCTCGCACTCGGTTAGTAAGCCTTTAGAACCTTTTTAAGTAGAAACTATGCGTTGATTGTGTCACTAAAAAATCAATTTTTTTTTACATTCTTTCAGTTCGCAAAATGGAAGCCGAAGTTGTACAAATGTGTGTTAACTTATTCAACGGTGGAGAAGAAGCCTGTGGAACAGTAAGACAATAGGTTTCTATTATTAAAACTTTGAAGCCTGATGACGAGTCTTTAGTATTTTATTCTGGCTAACGCCAGACAATTTTATTCAACACAGAGGGAGGTCCAGGCCTCAAAGTATTAAAACCTATCTCTTTAACACTTTGAAGCCTGAAGACGAGTCTTTAGTATTTTATTCTGGCTAACGCCAGACAATTTTATTCAACACAGAGGGAGGTCCAGGCCTCAAAGTATTAAAACCTATCTCTTTAACACTTTGAAGCCTGAAGACGAGTCTTTAGTATTTTATTCTGGCTAACGCCAGACAATTTTATTCAACACAGAGGGAGGTCCAGGCCTCAAAGTATTAAAACCTATCTCTTTAACACTTTGAAGCCTGAAGACGAGTCTTTAGTATTTTATTCTGGCTAACGCCAGACAATTTTATTCAACACAGAGGGAGGTCCAGCCCTCAAAGTATTAAAACCTATCTCTTTAACACTTTGAAGCCTGAAGACGAGTCTTTAGTATTTTATTCTGGCTAACGCCAGACGATTTTATTCAGGACAGGGGAGAGGTCCAGGCCTCAAAGTGTTAATTAGATTAATATTTGATAATGTTGAAAGTTTATCTGACTGTTAAATCATGAAGTTGGACCTTTTGTTTTAATATTAGATGACATCGAGTGGAACAGAAGGTCTATTGTTGGCATGCAAGACATATCGAGATTGGGGAAGAGATCAGAAAGGAATTACCAAGCCTGAAATGTAAGCATCAGGAATTCTTCTGAAAGTGAAAAAGATTTTCAATCTGCTCGTATCAACAGAATTTTTAAGATTAATATTTTATGTTGTTTGTCTATTTAATTACATTACTTCCTTAATTGGTGTTCCTTTGAGAGAAAACTTTTAAATTTTTCTGTGTAGCATTGTTCCTGAATCAGCTCATGCTGCTTTTGAAAAGGTTGGTAGGTGTGTGACTGAAGAGAGTGGTAATGGTGTGTGTGGTGTGGGTGTGTGAGTGGTAAGGGCATGTAAGTGGTGTGGGTATGTAAGTGGTGTGGGTGTGTGAGTGTGTGTGAGTGGTGTGAGTGTTGTGGGTGTGTGAGTGGTGTGGATGTGTAGGTGTGTGTGGTGTGAGTGGTGTGGGTGTGTGAGTGGTGTGTGTGGCGTGAGTGGTGTGGGTGTGTGAGTGGTGTGGGTGTGAGTGGTGTGGGTGTGTGAGTGGTGTGGGTGTGTGAGTGGTGTGGGTGTGTGAGTGGTGTGGGTGTGTGAGTGGTGTGGGTGTGTGAGTGGTGTGGGTGTGTGAGTGGTGTGGGTGTGTGAGTGGTGTGGGTGTGTGAGTGGTGTGTGTGGTGTGTGAGTGGTGTGTGAGTGGTGTGGGTGTGTGAGCGGTGTGGGTGTGTGAGTGGTGTGTGTGTGTGTGGTGTGAGTGGTGTGGGTGTGTGAGTGGTGTGTGAGTGGTGTAGGTGTGTGAGTGGTGTGGGTGTGTGAGTGGTAAGGGTGTGAGTGGTGAGTGGTGTGGGTGTGTGAGTGGTGTGGGTGTGGTGTGAGTGGTGTGAGTGGTGTGGGTGTGTGAGTGGTGTGGGTGTGTGAGTGGTGTGGGTGTGTGAGTGGTGTGGGTGTGTGAATGTGTGGGTGTGAGTGGTAAGGGTGTGAGTGGTAAGGGTGTGAGTGGTGTGGGTTTGTGAGTGGTGTGGGTGTGTGAGTGGTGTGGGTGTGGTGTGGGTGTGGTGTGGGTGTGGTGTGGGTGTGGTGTGGGGGTGTGAGTGGTGTGAGTGGTGTGGGTGTGTGAGTGGTGTGGGGGTGTGAGTGGTAAAGGTGTGTGAGTAGTAAGGATGTGTGAGTGGTGTGGGTGTGTGAGTGGTGTGTGAGTGGTGTGTGAGTGGTGTTGGTGTGTGAGTGGTGTGGGTGTGTGAGTGGTGTGGGTGTGGGTGTGTGAGTGGTGTGGGTGTATGAGTGGTAAGGGTGTGAGTGGTGTGGGTGTATGAGTGGTAAGGGTGTGAGTGGCGTGGGTGTGTGAGTGGTGTGGGTGTGCGAGTGGTGTGGGAGTGGTGTGGGTGTGTGAGTCGTGTGGGTGTGTGAGTCGTGTGGTGTGTGAGTGGTGTGGGTGTGTGAGTGGTGTGGGTGTGTGAGTGGTAAGGGTGTGAGTGGTGTGGGTGTGTGAGTGGTACAGGTGTAGGTGTGTGAGTGGTGTGGGGGTGTGGGTGTGTGAGTGGTGTTGGGGTGTGAGTGGTGTGGGTGTGTGAGTGGTGCGGGTGTGGGTGTGTGAGTGGTGTGGGTGTGTGAGTGGTGTTGGTGTGTGTGGTGTTGGTGTGAGTGATGTTGGTGTGTGAGTGGTGTTGGTGTGTGAGTGGTGTGGGTGTGTGAGTGGTGTGGGTTTGTGAGTGGTGTGGGTGTGTGAGTTGTGTGGGTGTGTGAGTGGTGTGGGTGTGGGTGTGTGAGTGGTGTTGGTGTGTAAGTGGTGTGGGTGTGTGAGTGGTGTGGGTGTGTAAGTGGTGTGTGAGTGGTGTTGGTGTGTGAGTGGTGTTGGTGTGTGAGTGGTGTGGGTGTGTGAGTGGTGTGGGTGTGTGAGTGGTGTGGGTGTGTGAGTGGTGTGGGTGTGTGAGTGGTGTTGGTGTGTGAGTGGTGTTGGTGTGTGGGTGGTGTGGGTGTGTGAGTGGTGTGGGTGTGTGAGTGGTGTGGGTGTGTGAGTGGTGTTGGTGTGTGTGGTGTTGGTGTGTGAGTGGTGTTGGTGTGTGAGTGGTGTTGGTGTGTGAGTGGTGTTGGTGTGTGAGTTGTGTGGGTGTGTGAGTGGTGTTGGTGTGTGAGTTGTGTGGGTGTGTGAGTGGTGTGGGTGTGGGTGTGTGAGTGGTGTTGGTGTGTGAGTGGTGTGGGTGTGTAAGTGGTGTGGGTGTGTGAGTGGTGTGGGTGTGTGAGTGGTGTGGGTGTGTGTGGTGTGTGAGTGGTGTGGGTGTGTGAGTGGTGTGGGTGTGTGAGTGGTGTGGGTGTGTGAGTGGTGTTGGTGTGTGGGTGGTGTGGGTTTGTGAGTGGTGTGGGTGTGTGAGGTGTGCAGGTGTGTGAGTGGTGTGGTGTGGGTGTGTGAGTGGTGTTGGTGTGTGAGTGGTGTGGGTGTGTGAGTGGTGTTGGTGTGTGAGTGCTGTGGGTGTGTGAGTGGTGTGGGTGTGTGAGTGGTGTTGGTGTGTGAGTGGTGTAGGTGTGGGTGGTGTGGTTGTGTCAGTGGTACAGGTGTGGGTGTGAGTGGTGTAACTATATTGTTAATGACATTTTTTCAGGGTGCTCAGTATTTTAAAATGAAACTGATAAAAGTCCCTGTGGATAAAGAAAAAAGAACTGTTAATGTCAAAGCTATGAGGAGAGCAATAACAAGAAATACAGTTATGGTAAAGTCATGTACACCTCCCTTTGTAATTGCAATATAGTCTATTCTCACAGGGGGTGTTAGATAAACACAGCGTTGTTAGTACACTAGTATGTACAGTACTATTAGCAGAAGCTGTTTACTTTGCAGCAGTTAAGGTCTTCGTATAGGTTTTCAGGGGCATTTCTGTAAAGCGCTTTCAATTCGTCAGAATGTATGCCACAAAAATAAAATAGATATCGTTAGAAAGCTATGAATTTGTAGAATACAATGGTGTCTTTGATTTCGCTATAAACACAAACCGTTAATAGTTGTGAATTTTTTAATTAAAACCAGAGGGCTTCACTCGGAGCGACTTAAGAACAAAGTGTTTCATTTTGTTCAAAAAAATTTTTCGCAGTTCGATTGCGAGATAAATGTCCAGCAAAACGGTGTCAGCGTTTTTTTATTTATTGCCTGGTTTCGAATTTATGACTTATTATGTCCGAATGTTGGTCGAAAAACAGCATTTTTTTAACTTTGGTCGTCAATAAAATCGGCAAAACTCGACATATGAGAAAACGCTGACTGACACCATTTTGTTGGAAATTGATCTCGGAATCAAACTACAAAAAACGAGTTTGAACAAAATAAAATGCTTTTTACTCGAGTGGCCCCGAGTGAAGCCCTCTGATTTTAATTTAAAAATTCACAACTATTAACGGTTTGCGTTTATCGTGAAACCAAAGACACCATTGTATTCTACAAATTCATAGCTTTCTAACGATATCTATTTTATTTTTGTGTCATAAATTCTGACGAATTGAGAGCGCTTTACAGAAATGACCCTGAAAACCTTAACGAAGACCTTGATGGTAGCCTGCGTGCAGACGCTTGTATTTCCGTAGCTTGGGTAATTGAATCCCTATAAGCGTCTGCGCATTGGAGGCCAAAAGCTTGTTCTGGTCACGAGTGGACACATGGATTTTTAATCGCATTAAAATGATTAATTCGCGCAGCAAGGAATAATTATAGTTATTATTATTCATGGAGTCTCGCTAGTATCTCCTTTTCAACCGCAATCAACTAGCTTCCACACCAACGAGGGCCACACACGAAGCGGATAACTTTTCAACTGCCCAAACGACAATTGTGTCTGTTAAAGTACAGTGGAGAAGCAAGACAGCCACTCGGACTTTGCCCAAGAATTTCGCTCTATTGGCAAAATGCTGTGTAGAGGGACATACACACAAATCGCGCGCGCAGCTTAGCGCTGTGAAAAGGTCAGAGAACAAATTGTCCTTTTGTATCTGAAGGAGATCAACTGAGAGTGTTCGAATATGTGCTCTAACAAGAGTCCCAGCATTTTGCGCAAAACGAGCAAAGAAGACATTGTGAACTTTTCGTTGACAAAACTCGACCAAGAATTAAACTAGGAAAGAACCCCGCTGCTCAAGAGTGTTTTGATGTCAGCTTCTATACGTTCCTTTAAAGAATGCTTTGATTGCCTTAACTTGGTCTTCGAAAAGGCTATCAATTTGAAATAAATGACAAACGAGTCGCAGAGCACATTGAAAACATTCACCCATCTAACTTCGAAGCTTCGACAAACGTCATGTTTTTATATTAAAGTGCATGCTCGAGCTAATTTTAGCGAATTCGTGATAAATTGCATAATTAACAAAGAACCAATCACATGCGGTTCCAACTTTCTGTGGAAAATCCACGTGACCAGAACAAGCTTTTAGCCTCCAGTGCGCAGACGCTTATAGGGATTCAATTACACAAGCTCCGGAAATACAAGCGTCTGCACGCAGGCTACCTTGATGGTAGATCTTACATGAACACGTTGTTTTTTAATAGCTTGTTGGTTCAGCTCCGGAGTTTCCATATGGTGTTATTGATAATATTGAAGAGATTGCAAAAGTAAGTGGACTTGCATTAGAACTAAAGTTTTGTGTTTCACAATAGTGACATCACACCAATGATGATGTCATACTCTGCATTTATCCCACAGTGTCTGTTACATGCAGCATTATTATATCATTAATCTTTATTCATTCATCCATCCATCCATCCATCCATCCATCCATCCATCCATCCATCCATCCATCCATCCATCCATCCATCCATCCATCCAATTAATGCATGCATGCATGCATGCATGCATTCTTCCTTCCTTCCTTCCTTCCTTCCTTCCTTCCTTCCTTCCTTCCTTCCTTCCTTCCTTCCTTCCTTCCTTCCTTCCTTCCTTCTTTCCTTCCTTCCTAATCCTTCCTTCCTTCCTTCCTCCCTTCCTTCCTTCTTTCCTTCCTCCCTTCCTTCCTTTCCTTCTTTCCTTCCTTCCTTCCTTCCTTCCTTCCTTCCTTCCTTCCTTCCTTCCTTCCTTCCTTCCTTCCTTCCTTTCTTCCTTCCTTCCTTCTTTCCTTCCTTCCTTCTTTCCTTCCTTCCTTCCTCCTTTCTTTCTTTCTTTCTTTCTTCTTTCTTTCTTTCTTTCTTTCTTTCTTTCTTTCTTTCTTTCTTTCTTTCTTTCTTTCTTTCTTTCTTTCTTTCTTTCTTTCTTTCTTTCTTTCTTTCTTTCTTTCTTTCTTTCTTTCTTTCTTTCTTTCTTTCTTTCTTTCTTTCTTTCTTTCTTTCTTTCTTTCTTTCTTTCTTTCTTTCTTTCTTTCTTTCTTTCTTTCTTTCTTTCTTTCTTTCTTTCTTTCTTTCTTTCTTTCTTTCTTTCTTTCTTTCTTTCTTTCTTTCTTTCTTTCTTTCTTTCTTTCTTTCTTTCTTTCTTTCTTTCTTTCTTTCTTTCTTTCTTTCTTTCTTTCTTTCTTTCCTTCCTTCCTTCCTTCCTTCCTTCCTTCCTTCCTTCCTTCTTTCTTTCTTTCTTTCTTTCTTTCTTTCTTTCTTTCTTTCTTTCTTTCTTTCTTTCTTTCTTTCTTTCTTTCTTTCTTTCTTTCTTTCTTTCTTTCTTTCTTTCTTTCTTTCTTTCTTTCTTTCTTTTTCTTGCTTGCTTGCTTGCTTGCTTGCTTGCTTGCTTGCTTGCTTGCTTGCTTGCTTGCTTGCTTGCTTGCTTGCTTGCTTGCTTGCTTGCTTGCTTGCTTGCTTGCTTGCTTGCTTGCTTGCTTGCTTGCTTGCTTGCTTGCTTGCTTGCTTGCTTGCTTGCTTGCTTGCTTGCTTGCTTGCTTGCTTGCTTGCTTGCTTGCTTGCTTTCTTCCTTCCTTCCTAATCCTTCCTTCTTTCTTCCCTTTCCTTCCTTCCTTCCTTCCTCCCTCCCTTCCTTCCTTCCTTCCTTCCTTCCTTCCTTCCTTCCTCCCTTCCTTTTCATTCTTTTCTTTCATTCTTTCCAGCTTGGCAAGAGGTACAATATAGGAGTGCATGTTGATGCTTGTCTTGGTGGCTTTGTCCTTGCATTTATGGAAAGCGCTGGGTATGTTGAACTAGCTATACTACTACTGATATATAATACTATACACTTGTTGACTGGCGCCGAGGAAAACATCGAGTTTTTCGGTCTAAAGCCCTCAGGTGACATTGAAGCCGTCGGGTCCGTAAAACTCGATGTTTCTCGAGGCAAAAGTCAACAAGCCTTTTGTTCTATACCAAAACTTTCAAAATACAAAATACAAAATGACTCGAAATTTGCAAAAGGCAAAAAGACTTACCAAAACGCTTACTAATTGACTTTGTCATTTGTCTTTGGCAAACAAAAGTCTTTGGTATATAACAACACTAATTATTACCACCTAGATGTGACCATACATGATAGGCCAAATAAAAAAATATCCCGGTTTCTCATCAGAACTTCTTCAAAAAGTAAATGAGGGATGAGGCTCAGTGACAAATGGGATATCACACATTATTATATATCCTGGATTAAAAAGGTACTTTTTACTCGGGCTACTTATGGTAGGCAGAGTTGTGTGAGGGTTTGCACAATACTTCCCATTTATTATATGGCTGGGTTTGATTTCCGGTCCGTACGCAAAACGACGCACGCTGATTGGTTCCTGAGAGGTCGGGATTTTACGATATTGACCTCGGGATCAATACGCTTTTTTCTCGGCCCTGTAAGTTTTGGCGGGAACATTTCTGAGTTGATTTGAATACAAATAAAAGAGAAATAAGTATCTTTATTCAAATATTCTGAACAATAAAATGTGTTGGAACATCACTGCTGGTTTTCTTTAAAGCTGTTTATCTAAAAACACGACAAATAAAAGCCGAACTGGTGTAAATAAGAAGGCCAAGAAGCGACACAAAAAAGTCAACAGGTAAGGTAAACAGTATATTCCGAAGACGAAAACAACGCTCGAAGCTTAAAAATAAAATGAACCAATAGCTATATAATAAATTCCTTATTGACCTCGTTTGCTCGGTCTGTACTGGAAAGTATTTGCCCTCGGTTTTATCGCACAAACCTCGCTCCTTCGTCGCTCGGTCTGTACGAAAACCTCAGGCAAATACTTTCCTGTACAGACCTAGCACCCGGTTAATAAGTCTTTAATATGGAGGCGAGACTTCGAGTCTTTGATCACTTCGAAAATTGAACGACAATCATGTTCCTTTCTCTGGTTGTGTCAACCGTGGTCAAGCACATCACTGATCAACCATATATTAAGCAATTTACTCGGAAAACCTACCAACACTTTGGCCAAAGGCGAAGCTGGTTTAAAAGAAAGAACTCGCAAAATCGAACATGGAACATCAACAGCGTATTAAAAGCATAAGAAAGATGCCTCGTTGGAAGCGATTTCGAATCCGGAGTTGTGTCATTGAATCACAGTGAAACGTTTATTTAAGACTTCCAAATATGCAAACTATCGATATTAACAAACACAAAGAAGGTTAGTTCATGAAGACGGAATGGACGAATTGACAGTGATTTAGAAACATGTGTTTCAAAACAAGTTTAAATATTTTCTGTTTGCTCTATATAAACAAATTTTATATCAAAATGATCGCTTGAATGTCCTGAATCCAGCACTGTATGTTTTGTTACTGAAAGTATTTAGATCGCCGTTGTTATTCGGGAAAACGGACTTGTTTACATGCATCATGCATCAGCCAACACTTTATACACCCTGTCCTTATTATATGAACTTGTTTTCATGTGGGAAATTCAAAATAATTTTTGCTTTAAAACGAGGTGATAAGGGCTATTTGATACACACCTTAAAGAATTTTAAAATGTTTGCCATTTTGGAATAAGGTCTATTGTCGTAATTTTAAATTTTACAGATCTACATTGCATAACTTCATTGCATCTGAAATTTCTGTACATTTAAACAAATGTTTGTGTGCAATGGTTCCGTGCATGGGCTGTGGCATGCCTAATCTCGTTCCCAGGGCCTACATTCCCCGCCTAGGGGGTGGGGGCTCTGGGATAATCCGTTCATGCCATCACAGGATTCTTGTTATCCGGAAGAAGAGTAATCATGTTCATCAGCCAATGAAATATCGATGTGAAACTGATTGTCCAAGAGTCTCTCGTTTCCCGGGTGGGGGATGTGGGCTCTGGGAGTGGGATTGTGGCATGCCCAGGTTCAGCAGGTTGCCGCAATCACTCAGTAGCCCAAGTGTACGCCTAAGCAGGTGTCTTGTTATATATAAAAGCAGTTCAACAAATTATTCGGTTTTTGGCCTTGGTGTAAAAATTTTTAATATATTAAATATACTATAATAAATATATGTTTAAAAAAAAAATGTGGCACCATTTTCAGATGCAGGTACTGATGAGAAACCGGGATATTTTTTTATTAAATTTTCGTATGTTACACTAATGTCTCAATCAATTTCAAGCGTGACCATGTCCCCCCCCCCGGCATTTGATGATTCACCTGTTCCCAGGGTCGGGCATTTGCCTCGGGTCATACTAATTACCGACAAAAACCGACAAAAGCCGACAAAAGACCGACAAAAATCGCCATAGCACAACGAAGCACCTGATTTGAAGAAATCTAAAGCTCGCAAACGCTTGGTCGACTATAAAAGAATACTTTCCACTGCATTTTCCACTGGTACTTTCACACAATTACGCTACGGGTTAAATTTATACAGAAACATATTGCAACAATCACTCAACTGACCACTCACATTTTATAGGAATAAAAGTAGCGTGCTACGTAGGCAGTGTAGAAACAACAATCGAAATATAGTAAGGTTAGATATACTGCTGAAACAGAGAACGTAGGAGTCTAACGTTTCTCTGACGAAGGCCCTTCGCTCGAAACGTTAGACTCCTACGTTCTCTGTTTCGGCAGTATATCTAACCTTACTATATTTCGATTTTTATAGGAATATATAGCTCACATGAAAGTCATCACAACCAGTTTGAAATCGCCAAGGTTCCTCTTCTTCAGCTTACCAAATATTTCAGCTAACAAAACATTCAAACCTGAACGAACCTCATTTTGAACAAAAATGTCAAAAATAAAGAAACAAGAGCAAACGCGCCGCGATTTTTGGTCAGTTAAGACAATTTTCCCAGGTACTATTAATGGCGGCGTTCAATTTTCCTCGCATTTTAGGCCCCGATGCCCCCTCTAGTGCTTATATTATGATCTCTATGGAGCATACCCCCGGAAATTGGACAGTCTATACTGCTCCCCTGACTAAAGAATCCTGCCTATGAACCTGTTTGTCGGTCTTTTATCGGCTTTTGTCGGCTTTTGACGGTTCTTGTCGGGTTTTGTCGGTAATTAGTATGACCGTTTGCCTCTGCAGGTCATCCCCGGGGTGGGGAATTTGTTGAAGTACCGAAATAGAATTTTTGTGTACTTACTTTTGTCAGGTTACTTTTCAAGAAAATAACAGACAAGTATATACTATCTTTTATAAAGGCACACCACATATTTTTTCACACTAATACATGCTCGCCCACTTCTCTAGCTTTTCTATATAAAAATACGATATATTTCGGCAAGTTTTTGCTATAAAAATACCACTGGCTCACAAGCGCCAAAAATGTCGCATGTCTACCGTTCTTTAACCGTATTAAAGAAATACCAAATGGTTTCCCGTGTTTGGATACTCTGATCCAACGCACGCGGGAAATAGCGAGACTGGAGAAAAGCGTAACAAAACACGAGCCGTAGGCGAGTGTTTTTACCTTTTCGAAAGTCGAGCAATTTCGCAAGTGTTTGGATAAGGGTCTCCAAACACGGCAAAAAACATTTGGTATTTCTTTTATAAAATAATCACAAGTGAATATGATATACTGTTCAACATTTTCAAAAAATCGTTTTGGCGGGAATTTCCCGTGTTTGGATACTCTCATCCAAACACGGCAATTGACCAATCAGGGCTCGCGTAGTATACATGTTATTTTATAATATAAAATACGCCATGCACATGTGATTGCAATCAATCATGGCGGATTTTATACCGGAGTTCGAGGGGAATGATGTGCTGTTTGTGGCTTCCTGGCTTTAGGAAAAAGGCTTGGACAACTTAGTTGAGACGTTTGAAAGTAGTTTTTGACCTTTATTTTATAAATATATGTTTATGTTTAATAATATGGTTTGTCCCGGCCGCTTCCAGTGGCGTAGCCAGGATTTTGAAAGGGGGAAGCCGAAGTCCAAATAAATATTTAGGGGGTCCGGGGGGATGCTCCCCCGGGAAATTTTGAAATCGAGAGTCGCTGAAATGCCATTTCCTGGCTTTTGGAGGAAGATTTTACAGACTCTAAAGGTTAAAAAACGTCATATAAAATACTCAAAACATGCAAACGTCACATAGATACTCAAAATGCATACACTCAGTAGATTGAATACACTGTTTACAGTTTATTTCCTGACACAATTCATATTGTATCAGTTTTGTAGTTACATCTCTGTTGTTTTATATCTAAAGGGGGGGGAGCTGCGGCTCCCACAGCCCCCCCCCTGGCTACGCCACTGCCCGCTTCAGCTGTCTGACAATATAAACATCGGCTTCTTTAAATTCCCATGGGTGGGGCATATTTACATCAATTTCTCAAACTCATTAATAATTCATGAGATATTCAATCAATCAGAAGCGCTGAATTGCACCACGTGAAGGGACTTGAAATACCAGGGAAGTACTGGGCAGAGGACTTGAAATATTACTTCACACAATCGGTTATTCATCCATACACTAATTACTAATGCACTAATTCATTTTGGGAATACACTAAGTGATTTTGAGAAGTCATGTAAAGGCCTCCAATTCGGACTAGACCGGGTTTTCAAGTACTCGGAATTCGTTGCAGTCCTCGGCTTCGCCTCGGACTGGAACGAATTCCTCGTACTTGAAAACCCCGGTCTAGTCCTCATTGTCGGCCTTTACATATTACTTCAAGACCCTTCTGTGGGGATTTTGTACAGCTATGCTGACCCCATGGTGGGGCATTTGCAACGCTCTAATGCAAAAATGTCAAATGCCGGGGGTGGGGTTGGGGGTGGGGGGTGGGGGGTGGTCACGCTTAGAATTGATTGAGACATAAATACGAAATAACTGTTTCCCATTTTGATTTTCACCCGTATATAGATTTACAGTGCCATCTTATGATTTCTCTGTGGCTGGAGTAACTAGTCTATCATCAGATGCACATAAGGTATTACAGCTGTAGCTTATTTCAATATGAGAACATTTTTCATGACTTTTCACACTGTTCAAGTCAACACAGGGGGGTGCACAAACCAGTGATGGATTTACAGGGGGTGCACCCCCCCCCCCCTGGCCTTAAGAAAAATACACATATCGCTATGATGACATAAACCTTATTACTCGGGCTACCTGTGGTAGACGAGTCTAGTTTTCGGTTCCGTTCATATTATTTTTTTGTCTATGTTTCGAATTGGCAATCATTACGTCATCCCGTCAGGCTTTGCGAAACTGATGCGTGCTAAAATGCTATATGTTCTTTCCAGTGTTGCCAACCTTGGCATTTTATCCCAAGATCTTGGGATTTTTGGGGAATTTTTTTTCTCAGGGATTCAACCTTGGGATTTTTTTTTGATTTTTCCAGAGCAAACAGTTTCGGTTTTAAAAAGCTGATTTCAATGTTAATTATTATTTTTTTTAATTTACTTGATCATTAGATCATACTCAGTGATCATAGCCTATGTATTCGTTTGATTTAGACAAGATGAAGCACTCTATCCAAGTGAAGTATCACTGATACAGTGGGCTCAGATTGCTATAAACGGAAAAAATTTGCTACTCACAAAAGTACTATTGTTCCCAGTAGACCGCGAACACCATGGTTTTACATAGCCACCGGAAGAAGGCGGTTGGTTAGTTTGAAGCGTTCAGAAAACTGTCACGTGATCACACTGTTGTTGTGTTCTTCTCGTGTGAAAACACAACGGTTCTGGCTAAGCGACTCATCAGTCAAGGACAGTCAAAATGAGTCGCTTCAGGTATTTAAACGAAGAACAACTTCGACTACAGTATCTGGATGACGAAAATACTTTTGTTCATCTTTCTGAAGACGCTAGAGCTTTCGCTGAGATGTTTTGATGCTCTGCTCGTGTCGAGACCGTTGAGAGTAAACAAATAACAATCAAGGTGCGACCACTTCAGTTCAAATTTCAAGCATGAGAAAATCGTATCACGTGATCTATTTCAGACAGGCCGGGGTAGTTTTAATTAAATGGTTGTTTCGCGGTTTACTGGGAACAATAGTATAATCTTTCGTGGAAACGTGAAAAAATGATATCATATAATGAGAACCGATTGTTTATAGGAGCACTGTGAACCTTGGGATTTTTTGGTAAAAAATAGGGAATCTTGGGATATTTTCAGACCTTTATTGGGATTTTTACGAAACTTGACTTGGCAACACTGGTTCTTCCTTCAGTGGTCTGATCAAGTTGTTTGAAGTGAACTGGTGAAGTGTTCTTTCTTGGACATGTTCAGTGTGTTCACAGACTTAGTTATTGTTCAGCAATTTCGCCAGCAGGTATCTTGATCATATATACGCTTACAATCGCTGATTAACATGATCGTGCTGTGTTGATATTTAACACCCGAAGGGACTCGACATATGAACGCTGTGTGGAAATACCTTAAAGGTCAACTGTACCTTTTGAGGTTATGTATATTTTCAAAGCAGCTAGCATCTAACTTTTCAAAAGTGAGGGGGGGAAATGAATTTAGAGTAAAAGCGCATGACTTACTGGGGGAAGACTCTAAGTACCTCTTGATGTACGACCGAGTTGTTTAGAAGAATGGGTACTACATAATCAGTGACGTCATACCGGTAAAGTTGTTTAATTATCGAACAAATATTAGTGACGTCATACCGGTAAAGTTGTTTAATTATCGAACAAATATTCCAATGTTCGATCTTTGGTTTTCCACCTATTTACTTACGCAAATACGTGTATTAGCAGTATATTGGGGCATTTTAAGGTATATCTTCTTCACACTCTGTCACAATCTCGTACCCGGAGCCTGCGATCCTTTTGGTCAGTACCAAGGAACGGAGACTCTGGGAAACTCCGATGAAAAAGTCCCCAAATCGGGGTCTTTGGTACCAGTCCTCTGGTTCCCAGTTGCTCATATAAATTTGTAACTGTCGTGTTGATGATCGTTCGCTAGTCCGAAGACCAGGGAAATATTGTTTACCGATGAATAAAATCAACATGTTTTACAAGGCTCTCGATAAAGCATTTCGTGTAAGAATGGCCATTCTTTGCTTTTCTCCTAATCGTTGACCGGACAATTTGAGCCGTAGGTCTTATTTGTCCGCGTCGGCCGTGATCGGCTCGGTTCAGCTGCTCAGGTAAGGAATTGTACTTTCTGTTAGGAATTTTGGCTAAATTATATCGACCTTGCATTCTCTAATGTTATTTTTAAAGTTCTGAGATGAAACTGCGAATAAATACGAGACGAATCAGACGACAGATGTTGTTTGGCGACAAAGCGACAATAATAATAGTTTTAACTTGTAAATTATCGGGATTTTCACTGTTTTGAATTATTTCATGTGCTCAATTGTATATTGGGTTTGTCGTTTATAATTATGTGTTACAGAACGTTGATAAATCAATTAAACAAGTTAGCAACGTACACAGAATTTTAATTTTCACTGTTATTTATTGCTGGGTCGAGATTGATTGAACTAACCAATCAGGTGCCGAGTTTCATCGGAGTTTCCCAGAGCCTCCATTCCTTGGTACTGACCAAAAGGATTGCAAGCTCTGGGTACGAGATTGACTCTGTCAACTTGAGTCTTCTTAATTGTGTTTGGGTGAGTTTTGCGATATTTAAAGTAGAAAGAGATGTAGATGAAGCTACGGAAGCAGATCCAATTTCGCAAAAGCAAAACTACAGTTCTGACAAGCTATGTATATCCAGATTTCTATAGTTTAAAACAATAGTTTTGTCTCATCAAGACAAAAATGAATCGTATCTTTCTTCCCCTCCAGGTGCGAAAACCCGTTGTACGGCTGTTGCCGTTTGATAAACTGAAATACCAGGCCATTCTTGATAAGTCGTGGAGTCGAACTTGTGGACGGGTATCTTTTCGAAAACCTCTCCTGGTTAGCATGTTGACAATGTTGTAGCCTTTTGCCGAAGCGAGCTCGATTTTATCGGTATGACGTCACAAGTTTGCTAGTGCCAGGCTACCTTTTAACGCGAAGGAAAATTCGAGTGTATAATATATACATTATAAAGGCCATTTCCACTCAGGAAAATTTTCTTTGGACAGGACATTTTCTTTTGTCTCAAACTCATTAGTTCTGCCCAAGAGCTCACAAGACAAAGGGAAATTTCCTGTCCGAGGAAAATTCTCCTGAGTGGAAATGGGCCTTAAGACCAAACCGGGACCAGTTGCGAAAAATGCAACTAACAATTCTCTCCTGGCATTACCACCTTAATATATACAGAACTCGCGATCAAGCTCTCGGCAACGGCCTCCGTGGCTCAGTGGTCAGAGCATTGCACTAGAATCGCAAAGTCGTGGGTTCAATTCCTGCTGGAAGACCTGTGTAGTTGCATTTTTCGCAACTGGTCCCGGTTTGGTTTTATAATGTATATATTCTACACTCGAATTTTCCTTCACCATAAATCCCTAAAACATACTTTTAACGCGGTCGTTGTTTAAATATGGTTCAGAAAAATGGCCAAAACTCTGTCTTTAACAGAACATAAAAACAGAACCGAGTGACCGATTTTAATTTTTTCTTCGGTTTTGGAATACACGTTTTCGAATTGAATAGACAATAATAATAACCTCAAAAGGTATAGTTGACCTTTAAATACAGGCAATAGTGTTTTGTGTATTGCGAATTGTGTTTTCTATCGGATAATTAGATAGTGCTTTGACTATTTTCAGTGACGAATGACGTTTAGACTTTTATCAGTAATCTTGCTGACAAAGTTTGTCAATGAAGACAGAATAGACGAAGTTAGTAGTTATTACAGACGCGAAAAAATGCCGAGTGTTGACATCAGTATACCTAGGAAGTTTGACTTGAGGACTAGAGACACAAACAACAAAGGGCCACGGTATATTAAAGAACATATACGTGCTATTTACCTAGTAAGCGCTTTCTACTCTTTGTTGACATTGATCACGACAGTATCTTTATATTTTTTCATATTAGTTATGTGCTTTATTACTAAACGAGTTTTATATTTGTTATGCTGAGTAGGAAGCTTGTATACAAATGTATATTCTGTGTACCATGCATGTTGTTTTTACTTTTTACTGACTCGCTCGATCGCGCGTTATAGCGACCTCTGCACTTTCCAGTAGCCGGAGTGAACACCTGACCCAGGTGTCTTGTTTCATTAAAACTTGAGCGGTCAAGTTGACCGCCCGTAAGTGATTCTGGGGGGTCAAATCGTGAAAGTGGGGGTCATTGACCCCTGACCCCCGTTATTTCGAGCGCTGGATCAATATTTTATTATACACTTGTTGACTGGCGCCGAGGGAAACATCGAGTTTTACAGACCCAAAGGCTTCAATGTCACCCGAGGGCTTTAGCCCGAGGGTGACATTGAAGCCTGAGGGACCGTAAAACTCGATGTTTCTCGAGGCAAAAGTCAACAAGCGTTTTGTTATATACCAAAGACTTTTAAAAGACAAAATACCAAGTTGACTCGAAACTTACAAAAGGCAAAAAGACTTACCAAAATACTGTGACTTTGTCTTCGTAATTTCAATTCAACTAAACAAATACACCAGACTCAACAAGTACAAAGAACAGCTGTAAATTTATCCAGGTTTTCTTCAGACCATCTTTGAAGAGATGTATAGATATTCTTTCCTTTGGAAAATGGACTATTTCGTACCAAACAAGCTCGAAACAGCTCTTGTTTTCAAAATGTTCCGAAAAGACCAAAGTTCTTGATCTGATGCAATAATCATTGTGTATTCACGTGAACAACGCATGATTAAAGCTGACGTCAGAGGGAAACATTGCACTGTTTCCCTCTTCGTTGTGACGTCAGAAAGAAACATTGAGTTTGTTGAACAACACGTGACCATGATTTGACCAATAGGATTTCATCTTTGGCAAACGAAAGTCTTTAGTATATAACAATATAAGTAATAACATGACCTGAGGGAAATTAGCGATTAAATTGCCCGCCGCCGAGGGAAGATTTGTGAAGGA
The DNA here is from genome assembly GCA_964035015.1 of Corallium rubrum. Taxonomy (NCBI): domain Eukaryota; kingdom Metazoa; phylum Cnidaria; class Anthozoa; order Scleralcyonacea; family Coralliidae; genus Corallium; species Corallium rubrum. The sequence continues at coordinate 6,513,447 of OZ036015.1, forward strand.
TGTGTGATTTTTTACAAATCTTCCCGAGGCGAAGGGCAATTTAATCGCTAATTTCCCGACAAGTGATGTTATCAGTTTGTAATATTATGATCGCCGAGGAAAACTTTGAGAACCTTACCGCCAGGAAATTTACACGGTTGAACAGAGAAGTTGCATCTAATTTTCTCGTGCATGTTGATGATGCATGGAAAATATATGCAAGCGGGCAATTTACTAAACCGCCCGCTCGACTGGGCGATTTAGTCTAAATCGCCTGGTCGAGCGGGCGATTTAGTAAATTGCCCGCTCAGAGAGAATTGAGAGATTTTAATGCCCGCTCGGAACAATAGAATCCGAGGTGATCATGGTATTATTTATTGTATTTTTAGTATGGCTGTGCACCCAAAGGAACTTCTCTTATTTTATACCACACTCCCTCTCTAAGACACTATCAATACCACACATGTCCTGATTGGACGGGAGGTATCTATCATGCTACTCCTACCATGGCAGGCTCCCGATCTGGAGCACTGATAGCGCAATGTTGGACAAGTATGATGTATCTTGGGAAATCAGGTAAGGCAACAGTGAATGCTTGTAATGCTTGTAATGCTTGTAATGTAATGTAATGTATTGTAATGTAATGTAATGTAATGCTTGTAATGTAATGTAATGTAATGCTTGTAATGTAACGTAATGTAATGTAATGTAATGTAATGTAATGTAATGTAATGTAATGTATTGTAATGTAATGTAATTCTCACGATCGCATTTTAAACGAGCTTTAATAGCTCATAGGCGGAAACGTGGTTAAATAAATTATTCTATTCTATTCTATTCTAATGCTTTGCATAAATTGACATCAGTCTTGGGGGTGGGGGGGTGGGGGGGGGCAACTGAGGGTAGACTCTGTCTGTTTGTCCATCATTAATTTGAGAAATGTTTGTTTTGTTTTGTTCTGTTTTAGGTTACATAGATTCAACAAGGCGTATTGTCAGGACCACAAGAGCTATTAGAGATGGGTAAATATTTGTCAAGTCTAGTTCAGTCCAAAGTCTAGTTTAAAGTCCAGTCTAAAGTCTCACCTGAATTCTATAATTACCCAGTTTATTATATGCATGACATAATTACTACATTCTGATTGGTTGAGAGGAATACAATTATTTTATTAATTGTACTGCTCCCAAGGCCCTGGGAACGATGTTGACAATAAAATTCAAAATGGAGGCCAATTCTGCAATGGAAAGTTTCCACATTGCCAACGACCTGTGGTACACTATGAACTAAAAATTCCATGTAAATATTTTGAAATGAGTACGGAGAACACCCAGAGTGAAATGTTTCTTGTCAAGTAATGAAATAAGATGTTTTTAAAGGCGTGGTCGCGTGGATGAGTACGAAGCGTACGTGTCGTAATTTTGTCATGCATATAATAAATGAGTAATCATATGATTTTGCTCGTACAGTTAAGTATTTACACTACTCGTGATATTTGAAAATTATGCCAAATTGCACTCGCCTAATGGCTCGTGCAATTTTGGCAAAATTTTCAAATATCACTTGTGGTGTAAATCCTTAATTGTACTCGCTATCATATGATTTACCTATACCTATTACAAAGTCCAGTCTATTACCCAGTCCAAAGTCCAGTCTCAAAGTCCAGTCCAAAGTCCAGTCTATTACCAGTTTAAAGTCCAGTCCAATCTATAGTACAGTCCAAAGTCCAGTCTCAAAGTCCAGTCTATTACCCAGTTCAAAGTCCAGTCTATAAGTACCCAGTCCAAAGTCCAGTCTATTACCCAGTTCAAAGTCCAGTCTATAAGTACCCAGTCCAAAGTCC
>OZ036015.1:6517765-6572765 GCA_964035015.1 Corallium rubrum
AAGGTTAACTGGAGAAATGTATTGCTGTTCTTTTGTTCTGAGACTCATATTTGTTTGTTTGATGTGAAATTACAGAGCCAGGCGAAATGTTTTGGCAAGTCTTTCAGTTTTTTCGTTTGTGTACTTTCCCTTGAAAAACGTCGAAATTATTCAGCGAAACTCAAGCTATATAACAAAGCACTTAATGTCTGCTCCCTCGGGAAACAGTTAGTTTTGTTTTCCCTCGAGTCTCGATGTTTCCCTTGACTTCGTTTCGGGAAATATCAAGACTCTCGGGAAAACAAAACTAACTGTTTCCCTCGGGAGCAGACATTAAGTGTATATTATAAAGCCTGGTTCTCATATGTCGTCGATCGTCGGCGATTTGTGATTTAGATGCATGTTAAAACGGGAAGTGCAGCAGCATGTTAAGAAATAAAGAACAATGCAGAAAAGCAGTGCTTTTATTCTTTTACTTGACCCTATCCAGATTGGGGGGGGGCGGAAAGTGCCCGCGCTGAATTTAAAAGTTAATATCTCCTAAGCCAGTACAGGTATGGTTCTGAAATTTTATGACTTTTCCTAAATATGTATGGGCTTTATGTGTGGAAAATTTGGTGAAAAAATATTACGCCAAAACAAAGTTACAGCGGAGTCGTGAACACCTACCAACACTAAATTTCAGCAGACAATTTTTATTATGTTTGCTTTTATAATAGTTACAATAAAAGTAAGCACTTTTTAATAAAGAGAAACTATTTTTTTGATATACTACCTTTTTTATGTTAACAAAACAATAAGAAAATTTTTTTTTGAAATTCTACAAATCCTGGGTTTTTGCAATTAATGACGTCATAATGACGTCATAATTTGTTGCCATGACAACATAAGTGTAACACATACTTGAACAAGGCATACCATCTACCTGTAAAAGTTTCGTCGGAATACAGCAAATGGTTCAGGAGATATTGACCGCGGGCACTTTCCGCCCCCCCCCCCCCCCCCCAAGTCCCAGAAGACAAAAAAAAGCCCAGTCTGGATAGGGTTAACATGCATCTAAATCATGGATCGGCGACATATGAGAACCAGGCTTAACAACTTCTTCTGTCATGTTTCATGGTTATATTACTTTTCCCCGCTCTGCAAAAAGCAAAAAATTGGGCTATCTGTGGTCATAATCCAAAATGGCCGCCAAGATAGCAATGGGTGAACGTTTTCGTTCTTTCGAAAGTGAAAACGCTAATCTTTTCAAAAGCCACACACCCATTGCACACTGTCGAACTTTAGGCTTAGTTTTGGCAGTGGTTACGTTTAGTTTGAATAGGCCCGGTTGTTTTCTAGCTAAATTTCCGCGGACGGACGGAAGGACAGAGACACGTTTATTAATATATAGATTTGCTATTAATCCTATTATGTCTACAGTATTATATTATACACTTGTTGACTGGCGCCGAGGGAAACATCGAGTTTTACGGACCCGAAGGCTTCAATGTCACCCGAGGGCTTTAGCCCGAGGGTGACATTGAAGCCTGAGGGACCGTAAAACTCGATATTTCTCGAGGCAAAAGTCAACAAGCGTTTTGTTATATACCAAAGACTTTTAAAATACAAAATACAAAACTGCCTTGAAACTTGCAAACGGCGAAAAGACTTACCAAATCACTTTCACTTTGTCTTCGTAATTTCAATTCAAGTCATTCAACTAAAAAAAAACACCAGACTCAACACTAAGAACAGCTTAAAATTTATCCAAGTGTTTTTCAGACCTTTGAAGATATATATAGAAATTCTTTCTTTCGAAAAATGGACTATTTCGTACCAAACAAGCTCGAAACAAGCTCTTGTTTTCAAAATGCCCGAAGAGTCCAAAGTTCTTGATCTGATGCAATAATCGTGTATTCACGTGAACAACGCATGATTAAAGCGACATCAGGGGGAAACATTGCGCTATTTCCCTCTTCGTTGTTGACGTCAGAGGGAAACAGTGCAATGTTTCCCTTGGCAGAAAGAAACATTGACTTTGTTGGACAACACGTGACCATGATTTGACCAATAGGATTTCATTATTGGCAAAGGAAAGTCTTTGGTATGTAACAACTATTATTTCTTATCTTCCTCAACTTACCATATGTATAATTCCTAAATATTATTTCCTTACAGTCTTCATATATGTATAACTTTACCTATGGCCAAGCCTGGGATAGCGGAAAAGTTCTTGAAAGATGTTAAAGAATGCAGCAATATGCTATTAAGTAACCCCAACTGGGAAACCACTGGCATGGTGAGTTAATAATACTCAAGAAAGGGAGGGAGGGAGGGAGGGAGGGAGGGAGGGAGGGAGGGAGGGAGGGAGGGAGGGAGGGAGGGAGGGAGGGAGGGAGGGAGGGAGGGAGGGAGGGAGGGAGGGAGGGAGGGAGGGAGGGAGGGAAGAAGGGAGGGAGGGAGGGAGGGAGGGAGGGAGGGAGGGAGGGAGGGAGGGAGGGAGGGAGGGAGGGAGGGAGGGGAGAGAGAGAGAGAGAGAGAGAGAGGGAGGGAGAGAGGGAGAAAGTGAGGGAGGGAGGAAGGAAGGGAGGAAAAAAGGAAGGGAGGGAGGGAGGGAGGGAGGGATGGAGGGAGGGAGGGAGAGAGGGAGGGAGGGAAGAAGGGAGGGAGGGAGGAAGGAAGGGAAGAAAGGAGGGAGGAAGGGAGGAAGGAAGGGAAGAAGGGAGGGAGGAAGAAAGGCAAGGAGCGAGCGAGGGAGGGTGTGAGGAAGGAAGGAAGGAAGGAAGGAAGGGAGGGAGGGAGGGAGGGAGGGAGGGAGGGTTAGGGAGGGAGGGTTAGGGAGGGAGGGAGGGTTAGGGAGGGAGGGAGGAAGGAAGGAAGGAAGGAAGGGACGATAATAAGAAAGTAAGAAATTATAAAGGTATAGTGGGTAGGTGAACAGACAAGATTTGCTAATGGTTTTCATATTTTCGTAGGGTGCCCTTTATGGAATGTCTCAGAAAATACCGGACCGTTCAAAGGTGAAAGAACTCTCTCATCACTATCTTGATTGTTTGTATTCTGTGAAAACACAACCATCCTAGCACCAATGAGAAATACTTTATAGTTGTGAGTTAAGTGTCCTAAATCATCGACTTCAAAGGTTGTCGCTATTCAGAGCATAGAGATCATATAAATACTAGAGGGGGCATGCTATCTTTATTTCAGCTAACCACGGGTAACCCATTGAGCGCCGCCATCTTGGATATTTTTGGAGGCAAACATTAGGCGCGTTGGTTGGCAAAGGACTGGGTCTAGTACATTTGCCTGTTTGCCAACCAATTGACTGAAATACCATAGGTAATGGCGGCTGCCATTGTGGTTACCAAATTTTCCCGCCAATGCCCCCTCTAGTGTTTATATGATCTCTATGATTCAGAGGTCAGTTCACTGATCTCTATATACAACTGGATGGGCCATTGGGCCGGATTTTGCGTGCCAATTGTATGATGACGTGACCACTACCCAAGATGGATGCCACTGAAGTGCATAGCTTTCGTAGATTGAAAACAAACAAAAAGAGTTATTTTAAGAAAATTTAAACGAATGTAAGGAGACAAGGAGTACTTAATAAGGGTTAAGACGCTAATTTCTTGCATTTGTTTATGTTACTGAGCTATAAAACCTTTAAATTTCGTTGTTTTTCTTCAGTGCCGACAACGAAGAAACTTCACGATAATATAAACTGAAAAACAGACTATAAAATATACGAAGAATTCAATTTCAAGTCTTTTATAGTAATCTTAATGCCTTAACAATATTTCGTGTTATGTACTTGCCATCGTTTGACTGTAGTTGTTGTTAAACAGTGAAAACTAAACGAACCGGCATCTGTTGTTTGCTTTACGGCTTTTCCGACTCCCCCGGCACAGAATACTTAATATTCCTACCCCCGGATAATCTGACCGTGCTGACGTCAAGATTGCTTATGCTAGTCAACTTTAGGATTGGGAACAAGTTCTAAGGCCGCAATGCGTCATATGTTCCACTACGTAAGATGGCGGCGACTGGCACAAAATGTTTGACTGCTGGCCACAGTAATGGCCCATCCAGTTGTATTTAGAGATCAGTGGGCCAGTTCCAACACAATTTAGGCCACTCAATATCAAATTCATTAAGTAAATTATCAAATATCTACTTTGCACTAGCAATATAATTAATGTATACATTTTTCAATAAATAATTATTTATCAGGTTTGAAAGCACTTTGGTTTTCTTCTTAAAATTAATAATTCACGATGAAAAGACAACTCAAATTTTACTTACTGGTATAACCACATCCTGTGGAATATAATTATAATATTGCTTCACTAGCTTATATAATTTCATCGAGTGTGTGCATTTTAATAGTTCTTTGGTACGTTCGCTTGTTGTAAACAAGAACTCGTGGCAGTCACAATTTTAAATATAGAGTTCCGAGAATTAGTAAAGACGTTTTTAAATTTTCATTTTTTCCCCGTACGATCAAGGAATGGAATTCACTTCCTTCAGAAATTGTGTGCGCAGACAGTTTCTCCCAATTTAAAAACAACTTAAATGATTTTTTTTTTAATGTATGTAATAACTAATTAGGTTTTTGTTTTTTGGGTATTTAGATTTTTAGATATTATTTACCATTTTTATTTTATAGTTGGTGTGATAACCGATAGGTTTTTTCCGACTTAATTCATGTACACGCGTAAAAATCTCGCAAGTTGTTACAGCATTGTTGCCTGAACAATGCTGTAACAACTTCTTGACGTATGTGAACAACATTGATAAATGAACAACATTGTTTCAACAAGTTGTTACAGCTTGATGAGACAACAACCGTTGTTCACGCATGTTGTAACAACCGAAGAACGTGTTGATACATACATCAACCATATTCACCATTGTTGTAACATTGTTGTTCATCGTTTTTATTTCGTCATGCTGTTACAACATGTTGTATCATGTGCGAACAACGTTGGCTATAAAAAATGTGCTGTTGGAACAACTTGTTCATGACTGTTGATTTATCCGTGAACAAGTTGTTCGAACCATAAGTGAACAACTCGTTGACAACTTGTTCATGGCGAGCAGCACAACGTTGTTCACGGCAAGCAGCACAACATTGCTCACGCCTGTTGACAACCGTGAACAAGTTGTGCGTTTTTACGCGTGTAGATGTAGATGTAGGTAATATACTGCTTACTTAGGTCTGTGACAAACGGCGTATTTTTCATGCGCCGTATAAAATACCTATTATAGTCGACCCAAATTCTGAAATTGTTCCTGTTGAGTTATACGGCGTATTTTCGTATTTTTAATAAGTCGAATAAATTACAGTTCTCGAGTCGTATAGGTCTGGAAACGATATTATCATATTGTAAATTATGCATTTTATTCGGCGCATGAATAGTACGCCGTCTGCACCAACGCCGTGCTTGAGTCGTATTATACGACTGGGCTCGTCGTATTTAATGGCACTGCCGAACTTAATGAAATTGCCGTATTTAATGCTTACAGACGGCGTATTTTTCATGAACTTAATTCTCATATTTTATACGGCGCATGAAAAATACGCCGTTTGTCACAGGCCTTAGTAATGGCTTGCTGCTTAGTCTAACAACTACAAGATGCAAGGCAAGTACTCCCAATTCGTCATCTTCGCTGGCGTCATTTTTGAAGCCGGATGAACAATCCAGTTCTACAGAGACATAACATCACTTAGACGTCACACTGCATAATGACTTGTTGGAATAAATTGTCTGGAAACGCGGTCAAAGTCTCTGTTCTAGGTTTTTGTTCACATTTGTGCACCTTATTTCACCTTAAGGCTTGCTGAACACATTGCATTTTTGGTATAATGAAGCAATCAACTAATTTTAAAACAGTAAGAATCACGATTATATAGACGTATTGTATACACTATACAATATCAATCTCAATCTGAATATACATAGTAATTTTGGAACATAAACTTATAAAACATATCCCCATGAGTCCCCGACAATGATGACATGTCCTCCTACATGGTGTGTGCCTTGTATAGTATGGTGTATTCATATATATTTGGGTATTTTGTTTGGTAATTTATCTCCTTCAAAACTCTTTCAAATCCCCCTCAAAATGCAGGAAATGCTGTTTCAGAGACTCTAAAATTCAAAATTTTTCCGGGGGCGGGGAGCATGCCGCCGGACCCCCTGGAAGTTTGTCGCATCTTCGGCGCTCCCCTGCCCCCACGTTGTAAGTATTGCCTGTTTTGCCACCCCTCCCTACCCCCGCGCGCCATTGTTAAATATTCTGAAAGAAACAACTGACCACCTTATAGTCAACGCCCTTGCAAAAATCCTGTATCCGCCACTCCCACTGCCATTCTCTATTCCTTACATAGCATGACCTGTTTCTTATAAATAGCTTCGGCACACTATAGATCGACCTTATAGACGAAATTGGAGTTTGCTTATCGATTATCCTTGACAATAATTGCGCGAGACGTAAGGCGAGCAGCTCACTAATCCTGACGAGGTCTGGGCCGAGTTTATATGGCGATCTTCGGTGTACGCAATGTCTGCCGATCAGCGGCAGGCATTATTAAATTGTGCGCTACGCTACACCACGTTGTCTTTCTTCCTCGAGGACTTTTCTTAGTAAGTTGGCATTGTTTGCCGCTGGAATATATTGATTTATTAAAGAGAAGTAAATGTGACGTCCATGTTGAGGAAAACGTCGTGTGCTTAAGCTCTTTAATTGAAAATGCTTCGAACGATAACAAGTATTTTACTACTGGTTTATACTCTTGCCCTGCACAGTTATTAAAACATGCGTGTGATATTATATCAGATGTATTAGCTAAGATATTTAATATATCTATAATAGTTGGAACTTATCCTGTAAAACTCAAAATGTCCAAAATAATACCGATATTTAAAACTGAGGATGAGACAGATTCAAATAACTACAGACCAATTTCGTTACTGTCAAATTTTAACAGACTTTTTGAAAAAATGATGTATAAAAGAATGAAATCGTTTATTGAGGAAAATAAGATATTATCTTCTTCACATTACGGTTTCCGTAAGGGTCATTCGACACAGCACGCAATTACTGATTTTGTAGAAGCAATACACACTAACATGGATAAACGATTGTTTACCTGTGGGTTTTTATCGATTTGAAGAAAGCATTCGATACAGTGGATCATGACATTTTGATTGGTAAACTTAATTACTATGGCTTCCGTGGTATTATAAATACATGGTTTTCTTCTTATCTAAGTGAAAGAACACAAACAACGCAAATTGGTTCTTACATATCAAACAAAGCTAATATTAATTGTGGTGTACCTCAAGGGTCTATCTTGGGTCCACTTCTATTCGTGTTATATATTAATGACATACAAAATTGTTCAAATAATCTTAAATTCTATTTGTTTGCCGACGATACTAATATTTTGTATGCTGATAAAAATCTCAAAAGTTTAGAAACGGTAGTAAATCGTGAGTTACGTAAACTCTACAATTGGTTAACTTCAAATAAATTAACTCTAAATATAAAAAAGTCAAATTTTGTTATATTTCGTCCTTATCAAAAAAAAGTTACAATTCAACCAAAACTTAGTATATATGATAATGATAAACAGAAGAATGTTCCACTTGAGTGTAAAGAGTTTATAAAATATCTTGGTCTAATAATCGATAAGAGGCTCTCATGGAAACAACATATTGATCAAGTAGCCACTAAGATTAGTAAAATCGTGGGATTAATTGCTAAATTGAGACATTTTATTCCTTTACGTACCCTTTTGAACATTTACCAATCATTAATTCATCCTTATCATATGGATTGATTCTTTGGGGACAGGCATGCATGTAAATCATATTTACAAAAAATCTTAAAGCTACAGGAGCGAGTACTTCGCTTTATTTTCTTTGGTAATAGAAATGAACATGCAGTCCCGTTATTTATTGATGCAAATATTTTACCAGTGAGTTTTTTATACTGCGAATCTGTGTCCAATTTAATGCATGATGTTAGTAATAATTTAACTCCAACTAATATATCAGATTTATTCACCAACACCTCCCGTGTACACTCCTATAATACGCGATCATCCACATTAAAACACTTTTATATTAAACCCTCTCGCCTTGAAATTCAAAAACTTGCTTTTTCGAGATTTCAGATTTGGCGTTAAATTATGGAATGGGATACCGTGCTCTGTTAGAGAATTACCTAAAAATAAATTTAAACGGAAGATTCATCAAATACTACTTGATGTATTAAAAGGAGAGGATCAATATATTGAAGTCTCTATGATCATTAAAAAATTCTAAAAAATTTAAGTATGTATGTGCATGTGCACGTATATACAAGCATATGTGATAATATATACATGAATATATATGCGTATTGTTATGATTTATCTATAACACCTTTATTTGGCAACTTTTTCTTTTCTTTTTCCTACAAAAAGGTTTTCTTTTTCGTTTAATTGTATTATTTGGACTGACCCTCCTAGATTAGCTAAAGCTACCTGTGGGCAAGTCTTATCTTGTATATATATTATTTTTGTGTATTTCTAATAAAAGTCTAAAAAGTCTAAAAAAAGTCTAAAAAAGTCTTGCTACTAAATAGTAAATGGTATCAACTCGCAGCACTTCACTTTTGATAAAAACTTCTAGTCCTAAACATAGGGTCTAAAAATAATGAACTCAAAACATGAAAAAACAGTCCCAGCCTATGTTATCTTCCCGTTATGCTTTAATAGACACGATGTAATTTGCATAGGGGCCCAAATTGAATAGGAAACTAATTTGCATGTGGGCCTAAATGAAACTATACGATTTGGTGTATTCGAAAATATTCCAAAATGGCTGCCGAATCAGAATTCTTTTATGTGCATATAAATTAGCCCTTATGCCCTCGTTTTAAAGTAAAAGTTCTTTTGAATTTCCCACATGAAAACGAGTTCATAAGAGCTAATTTCTTTGCTTTATTTCTTTATTTACAAGCTTTGCCAAAAATGGCAGAGAAGTCCCACAGAACTTGTGGCTCCCATTATGGGATCCCAAAAATACAAAATTAATATGAAAAACATTAAAACATAAATATTAAAAGTAACTTCTAACCTAAGACTCGTGAATACATAAATTAACAGCACATTTTAACAAGAAGACCGGACAGAGGACGGCACGAGTGACATTTTACATTATACACTTGTTGACTGGCGCCGAGGGAAACATCGAGCTTTACGGACCCGAACTGGCTTCAATGACTCCCGAGGGCTTTAGCCCGAGTCAACAAGCGTTTTGTTATATACCAAAGACTTTTAAAATACAAAACACCAAGTTGACTTGAAACTTGCAAAAGGCAAAAAGACTTACCAAAACACTTTGACTTTGTCTTCGTAAATAATTTCAATTCAACTAAACAAATACACCAGACTCAACAAGTACAAAGAACGGCTTTAAATTTATCCAGGTTTTCTTCAGACCTTCTTTGAAGGTGTGTATAGATATTCTTTCCTTTGGAAAATGGACTATTTCATAGCAAACAAGCTCGAAACAGCTCTTGTTTTCAAAATGTTCCGAAAAGTCCAAAGTTCTTGATCTGATGCAATAATCATTGTGTATTCACGTGAGCAACGCATGATTAAGCTGACGTCAGAGGGAAACATTGCACTGTTTGCTTCTTCGTTGTTGACGTCAGAGGGAAACAGTGCAATGTTTCCCTCGGCAGAAAGAAACATTGAGTTTGTTGAACAACACGTGACCATGATTTGACCAATAGGATTTCATCTTTGGCAAACGAAAGTCTTTGGTATATAACAAAGACGGTTTTAAAAGTTTGTGGAGTTTCAACGTTGTATACGTGTTCGGTTGCGTGCTGCTAGTATTCTAACAGTTTAGATTTAAATTGACTTATAGAGAGGTTGACATCAGGGGCGCCGGAGCCACGGGGCAGCCCCGCGCTGTGAGGGCATGGGGGGCAGCTGGCAGCACGGGGGCAACCAATTAAATTGCCCTTTCTCGTAAGAGGAATGTTTTAATGACCACACAGAGGCAGCAAACTAATTTTGCCTTGGGTTAGCTGTGTTCAACCTCGTTCTCAGGGCGTTTTTGAAATTTAGAGGGTGGGAAAAAGCCCTGGCATCGGCTAGTCACGGCACCCAAAAATACTGGGCGTAACAAATTAGCAATTTAGTTTGGTATGCCAAATCATTCTGAGTAATGGCAGCCCCGTGGGAGAAGTTCATTGTAATGGCGGTCCTATTTGTCCCGTTGGCGGTCCCGTTGAAGCTATTTGATCATAACTGGCACAAAACTGTGCATAAATATGTTTCACGAGGAATGTTTAAGAAAAGCAATCAACCAATGAAAATACCGAATCCAACTGTCGATGCCAGAACCTTTTCCCACCTTACCAATTTCAAAAACGCCCTGCATGAGAACGAGGTTGAGCTGTGCCCAGGCTTTTTTCACTTGGCGGATGTTTTCTGATTCATTGACTTTTAAGTATATAGGAATGTAGCATCAATATGTGTGCAATTCAGTCGTTGAATTTTCTTTCTCAATACATTGTCATTCATTATATTATACCGTTATGCTTTTTGGTTATTTTATGCTATAGAGCAAAATTGGCGAACATTATTTACCACGTGCAAAAATTAATGCTGAAAAAAGTGCCCTTTTTATCCCCGCCACCTTAACTAGCTTCCGGCGCCCCTGGTTCACATTTGGCAAAGTTGAAAATTCTTGGTGCTCTACAATAAAAGCTGTTCTGAATAGTCAGAGTGTTTACTTTAGGAATATTTAAAATAATTTCATTTTTTGGTATAGAGCGCCTGGTTACACGGTTAGAGGAATTAACAAATGTAAGCGTCACTTGCAATCGTCACTTGCAATACGTTAACTTTTATGTACTGTTTAATGAACGAACAGGAGTGTTTTATCTGATATAAAGACACAAGGAGAAGCCGAGTGTTTTTATATCTGATAAAACACGAACTGCGAGTTTATTGAACAGCTTCAAAAACGAACCACTTGGTAAGTTGATTGGCGTAGTAAGTTTGAAAAATAACCTTGTCTAAGCCGAGAAAATCAAAGCTAAAGTTCATGTAAATCAGGAGGTATCTTTATCACATATAAAGACACGATACGGTCATGATTTTCTTTTGTGTTTTCCTCATGAATTATTAATGAGTTTTGAAAGGGTACTAAACCCCGTTTACATGATGCCGGTATACAATTTGAAAACGGAACAAAATCATGCTGTCTGTCTGTCTGTCTGTCTGTCTGTCTGTCTGTCTGTCTGTCTGTCTGTCTGTCTGTCTGTCTGTCTGTCTGTCTGTCTGTCTGTCTGTCTGTCTGTCTGTCTGTCTGTCTGTCTGTCTGTCTGTTTGTCTGCCTGACTATCTGCGCCTGACTATCTGTCTGCCTATCTTTTTCAATATTAAAATATATACATTTCAAGGACAAATCCTTACAACTTAATGCACTAAAATGCCAAAATTTGGTGGAAAACAATGTCACGAACAGTGCTCGGTCCCGGTACCCTAGTGTACCCGGTTTAGATTCCTCGAAGTTACGCCCTCTAACCATATATGGTAAAACCAAGATGGCGTCCTCAAGCGTTGACCAAATAAGGTAATTAAAAGGCAGAGGTGTTCATATATAAAGAAGGAGCTAGAGAAGAGGAAGAATATGAGTTATCAACTATACAGGAATACAACGTTAGGAAACAGCTTGCAAGAGAGTCTAGATGAACTGATACAGGTATTATAATAGTTAAATCATCTAGCTTTACACTTGGAGGCCTGGACCTCCCTGTGCTGAATAAAATCATCTGGCGATAGCCAGAATAATATACTATATAAAAAGACTCGTCGTCAGGCTTCAAAGTGTTAAAGAGATCTAGGTTTTAACACTGATGATATGATGATAATCTTTATTCAAAAAACACGGTATCGCTTTATTTTACATGGTCTTCCAGGGAGCCGTGTTACAATAATATAAAATACATATAAGTGCTTGTAAATAAACACACTTTAAGTCTGGAGTTCTGGAGCTCTCCCTGTGCTGAATAAAATCGTCTGGTGTTAGCCAAAATAAAATACTAAAGACTCGTCTTCAGGCTTCAAAGTGTTAAAGAGATAGGTTTTAACACTTTGAGGCCTGGACCTCTCCCTGTGCTGAATAAAATACTAAAGACTCATCTTCGGGCTTCAAAGTGTTAAAGAGATACGTTTTAACACTTTGAGGCCTGGACCTCTCCCTGTGCTGAATAAAATACTAAAGACTCATCTTCAGGCTTCAAAGTGTTAAAGAGATAGGTTTTAACACTTTAAGTCCTGGACCTCTCCCTGTGCTGAATAAAATCATCTGGTGTTAGCCAGAATAAAATACTAAAGATTCGTCTTCAGGCTTCAAAGTGTTAAAGAGATAAGTTTTAACACTTTGAGGCCTGGACCTCTCCCTGTGCTGAATAAAATACTAAAGACTCGTCTTCGGCTTCAAAGTGTTAAAGAGATAGGTTTTAACACTAAGTCCTGGACCTCTCCCTGTGCTGAATAAAATACTAAAGACTCATCTTCAGGCTTCAAAGTGTTAAAGAGATAGGTTTTAACACTTCGAGGCCTGGACCTCTCCTTGTGCTGAATAAAATCATCTGGTGTTAGCCAGAATAAAATACTAAAGACTCGTCTTCAGGATTCAAAGTGTTAAGATTCATTGACTGGTTGTCAATTGATAAAGCATCAATGAACTATTTTAGAATGGTTTTATTTCATGTTTTTGCTTGGCTTTCATGTGATCTTACCCCAGTGTAACCATAGGCATACGGGTACAAATTTATAGGGGGGGCAAAGAACATTTTGCCCGACTGAAACGGAAATTGCCTGACGTTTGATAGAAAAAAAACCACTAAGTGCCTGTTGTTCAATATACTTTTTCTCCTACAATACACAGATATTAAGTTGTTTTGATTACTTTTCCTTATTTTCATCCTATTTTTTTATTTTTTCCCTATATTTTTGCCCAACTTTGCTTGAAAATTTGCCCGACTTAGCAACATTTCCATTCGGCGGGTTTTTTTTGAAACAAACGTTGTCCAATGACAACTATAAGTCTGACAGATCAAATCAATAATGAATAGGGGGTGCAACTTTTTGTTGTTATTGCTTCTGTTTCAAGTTTCAATGGTGTGTTGATGTTTTCTCATGGGCCACAGCAAACATGGAATACAAAATAAATGTGTTCGGCAGGTCATATCGAAGTGAACAACCCTTATCAGACGACCTACGTTCACTCACTGATCATTCCAATTCTCACAATTAAGCCAAAGACAAGTTATTCCAAGCAAACACTGCGGTCTGAAATGAATGATGACAAGTAATGACAATGGCAAGTTACATCCCTATTCATTATTGGGTCATTCCAGAAAACATCCACACCTCCCCCATGGAGGAAATGTGAAGTTGACCCCCTCCCCCCTTCGGACGTCCTAGTACATTTTACTATTATCAGAAGTTAAGATTTACTCCCCTCCCCTCCCCAGTTGGCACAAATTTCCTCTGTGGGGGAGGTATGGATCTTTTCTGGAATGACCCATTGATTTGATCTGTCAAACATATAGTTGTCATTGGACAACATTTGTTTGAAAATTGAAAACAACTACATGTGGTTATTTGTTGAAAGCTAAACACTTGAACGGAGATGGTAGTAATCAATCAAAAAGGAATAATCAATAAGAAATGAGCAATGAGAAATGATCAATAATCAAGGAGAAATAATCAATAAGAACATCGATAATCAATGAGAAATGATCAATAATCAATGAGACATCGATAATCAACAAGAAATGATCAATGAGAAATTATCAATAATCAATAAGAAATGATCAATAATAAGAAATGATCAAAAGGAGAAATATAATGGTCAATGAGAAATGGTCAATAATCAATGAGAAATGATCAATAATCAATGAGAAATGGTCAATAATCAATGAGAAATGGTCAATAATCAATGAGAAATGATCAATAATCAATGAGAAATTATCAATAATCAATGAGAAATGGTCAATAATCAACGAGAAATGATCAATAAGCAGTGAGAAATTATCAATAATCAATGAGAAATTATCAATAATCAATAAGAAATGATCAATAATAAGAAATGATCAAAATGAGAAATATAATGGTCAATGAGAAATGGTCAATAATCAATGAGAAATGATCAATAATCAATGAGAAATAATCAATGAGAAATGGTCAATAATCAATGAGAAATGATCAATAAGCAGTGAGAAATTATCAATAATCAATGAGAAATTATCAATAATCAATGAGAAATGATCAATAATAAGAGAAATGATCAAAATGAGAAATATAATGGTCAATGAGAAATGGTCAATAATCAATGAGAAATGATCAATAATCAATGAGAAATAATCAATGAGAAATGGTCAATAATCAACGAGAAATGATCAATAATCAATGAGAAATTATCAATAATCAATGAGAAATGGTCAATAATCAATGAGAAACGATCAATAATCAATGAGAAATTATCAAAAATCAATGAGAAATGGTCAATAATCAATGAGAAATGGTCAATAATTAATGAGAAATTATCAATAATCAATGAGAAATGGTCAATAATCAATGAGAAATGATCAATAATCAATGAGAAATTATCAATAATCAATGAGAAATGGTCAATAATCAATGAGAAATGGTCATTAATCAATGAGAAATGATCAATAATCAATGAGAAATTATCAATGAGAAATGGTCAATAATCAATGAGAAATTATCAATAAGCAATGAGAAATGGTCAATAACCAATGAGAAATGGTCAATAATCAATGAGAAATTATCAATAATCAATGAGAAATTATCAATAATCAATGAGAAATTATCAATAAGCAATGAGAAATGGTCAATAACCAATGATAAATGGTCAATAATCAATGAGAAATTATCAATAATCAATGAGAAATGGTCAATAATCAATGAGAAATGGTCAATAATCAATGAGAAATGGTCAATAATCAATGAGAAATGGTCAATAATCAATGAGAAATTATCAATAATCAATGAGAAATGGTCAATAATCAATGAGAAATGGTCAATAATCAATGAGAAATGATCAATGAGAAAAGGTCAATAATCAATGAGAAATTATCAATAAGCAATGAGAAATGGTCAATAATCAATGAGAAATGGTCAATAATCAATGAGAAATTATCAATAAGCAATGAGAAATGGTCAATAATCAATGAGAAATGGTCAATAATCAATGAGAAATGGTCAATAATCAATGAGAAATGGTCAATAATCAATGAGAAATGGTCAATAATCAATGAGAAATGATCAATAATCAATGAGAAATGATCAATAATCAATGAGAAATTGTCAAAATCAATGAGAAATGGTCAATAATCAATGAGAAATTATCAATAAGTAATGAGAAATGGTCAATAATCAATGAGAAATGGACAATAATCAATGAGAAATGGACAATAATCAATGAGAAATGGTCAATAATCAATGAGAAATGGTCAATAATCAATGAGAAATGGTCAATAATCAAATGATCAATAATAAGAAATCAATGAGAAATGGCCAATAATCAATGCGAAATGATGTGAAGGCAAAATGGAACACTAATAGAGACATGAACTCGAAACGTTTGCTATGCTTTGCATATAAATGTTATTATGGTCATGTTCCAGAACAATTACTCTCTATTGTTTGAAAAAGTAATTGCACATATGATTTTAGAAGGAAGTTAAGTTTAGCCTTACCTGTGCCTAAATCTCATTATGTTAGGAATTCAATAAAGCAGCTGCAATCTTGGACAATAATAGTTGTAACAGTCAACCCCTCCCCCCGATTCAATGTTGTTATATGAAACTCCATTCCAACATTGTTTCATTTCGGTCAACATTGAATCGGGGGGAGGGGGTGTTACAACATTATTGTCCAAGATTGTCCTTGACTGATTTTTCTTAATATTGTATAAAATACAGCTAAAATATGATTTATATTTGTAAATTAAAGTCAGTAAACAATGGTTAAGTTTGAGACTGTTTCGTGCAATTAGTAGAAAGATATTTGCATTTAAAAATGTATAGATTGCGCTCTACTACGCACGCTTCTCCGCCATATTTCTCTGCCTGAAGCCCTTTCTTTGTCACTCAATAATATCTACGTCACTAGTATTGCGAGAGAAAGTGTGAGAGTTGGTAACTTGGATAGAATAACTGTTGAAAGAGAGATGTATTAATAATATTACTATTGTTTAGAGATGACGCTCATATTTCAGCCGTTGGGTGATTGATATCCGAGCCCGCTTTACTGAATCTACATCTGACATTGTCGGATGATTGGGGAAAACTAAGCACGTACGGTGTATTTCATTTCATAATAGAACGTTTTATTTAAGTTTAAAAATTATTTCCCCAGCTAATACTATCAATGAATTGTTAATGGAATATAATTATTTTTATATTAAGATTAATAAGCTTCAAAAACTAAGAAGACCCGCCGCTACTTTGTCGTTGAAATTTGAGAAATTATCGTATTGCCGCACGCGGTTTGACGAAGCGAAATCTGGAAGAGGTTGAAATCATTCAATAAATAAGTGTAAAGCTTAAGCGTCTTTTATAGAATGCTTGTAAAGCCACATTTATTCATAAGCAGTTCGTTTAATTTCCCCTGCGCAACTATATACCGCCTTATGCAACGGTCTACCACGGTCTACCACGGTCTACCATGGGTTTCAAAGGGATTTACATGTATATTAATTTTGTTATATTGTAGTGGTAGACCGTGGTAGACCGTGGTAGACCGTTGGTGAATGGTTCAGATAACTATTTATTATATAAATTATAAAAACACAATGAATACCGACATAATTTTAAGATATAGTTTAATGTCCAATCGTCGTAGTGTTACTCTACATGTCAATACTTCAATCTCTGGCCTTTCCTTTCCTTAATATTTGTTATTCTTTTGCCCATGGAAGAGATTATGTTATATATAATTTGGATGTCCAAACTACGGAGGGTATTTAATACTCGATATTGAAAATTTGATGCAAACTAATCTTTTAATGCTGTATCACTACCGTAACATAAAAAAACTAGTTGTTTTATCAAAATTAGTAAAATTGGGTCTTAGACAATCTTGGACAATAATAGTTGTAACAGTCAACCCCTCCCCCCGATTCAATGTTGTTATATGAAACTCCATTCCAACATTGTTTCATTTCGGTCAACATTGAATCGGGGGGAGGGGGTGTTACAACATTATTGTCCAAGATTGTGGTCTTAACGAATGAGCATAGAGCTTCAAATAATATAGCTAGTTTTAAAATGACTTTAAAGACAGATAAATTTTAAATTTAGGTAATTATTGACTAGGATTGGGTAATAAGTTTTTATTATAATATAGTTTAAATTATTCTTGTAAACACATGGCCACATCAGTTCTGCTGTAGTTTTATCGTGTTAAAATAAATGTTTTAGTAGTAGTAGTAGATTATCAATGATCAAAAAGGTTTATATAATAAATTGTTCAAAATCTAATGTCATTTTTCTCTTTTTGTAGTCACAACAAATTAGTCCTCAGCTTGCGTTACAAGTTCTGTTACAGTTTGATAAAGCAATCAACAATGCATTAGCCACACAAGTCAAGAACAGAGCCAACTTCAAAGTACTTCACTTTATTATAAAGTTCATTTAAAGTAGACAGATAGATAGAATAATTTTTTATAAAATAACATGTATACTACGTGAGCCCTGATTGATCAATTGCCGTGTTGGATCAGAGTATCCAAACACAGAAAATTCCCGCCAAAATGATTTTTTTGAAAATGTCGGACAGTATATCATATTCACTTGTGATTATTTTATAAAAGAAATACCAAATGGTTTTTTCCGTGTTTGGAGACTCAAAAATTGCTCGACTTTCGAAAAGCTAAAAACACTCGCCTACGGCTCGTGTTTTGTTACGTACGCTTTCTCCAGTTTCACAATTTCCTGTGTGTTTGGATCAGAGTATCCAAACACGGAAAACCATTTGGTATTTCTTTAATTTAACCATGCTTACATCATCAGCAAAAGCTGGTTTCCATGATGGGCGTGTATAAGAACATGAACAAAATTATATTATTTACAAATCAAGAGTTAAGTAGTAAGTATAAGAGTAATTTAAATATTTATATGAGTATACTAAATTAGTATAATTAGTGGGAAACATAAGTAGCGATTTTTTGTTGAAAACATGGAAGAGATTTACTCTCTCTTATGTTTGCTGATAGGGTTCCATATGGAGGCTCCGTATATCATGGTTGGGGATTTTACATATTTAGGAAATTTGGAACTTTCTGAGAAGATTTGTAATATATCTTCCTTTTCTAAAATTTCATCTTCATGGACTTTTTTTAGAGCTGCTCCCATTGGTTCATTTTTGTAATCGATTAATCGTTGTCAACAATCGATTAGTATTGATTAATCGTATTGATTAAATATGTCATGAATTAAATACGACATGTCCATGGTAGTTTGTCCATTCAAAGGAAGAGGGTGCTTTTATAAAGGTTTTACTAAATTTCTTGGGGATTGCCTGCCAGTCACTATTCACGTGTTAAATTACTGTTTAATCACGGTTATAGATTGCTCACTTTCCCGTGCTCTCACAGTTCACACAAGAGACATGACAAGACAGAGACGATGTTTAGTTTACACTTGACACTCCTAAATGATACCGTGATACTATTGGCTAATCAGTTTATGAAGATTGGTGTAACTAAGGTTAAAGATGAAATCATTCTGGCATTTAAGTATACTACCGTATTTATTCCAACAGACGCCCTGGGTGTTTATTGAAAAATTGAGCTCTAAAGGGAGTCGTTTATTAGAGAGAGGTGTTTATTTCAAAATTTGATATTTCAATTATGAAGCAAAAAAAACACGTCACACAAATGTAACTCACACAATCTCATCATCAATATATAATAAGAACTAAAAAGTTCATCATATGCATCCTTAACATACAAATAAGCAATTAGAAACAACAAATGTTCGTGCAATTTACATGTAACAATAAGAAAACTTCTTCTTAAAAGTTATTGTTAAAAAATAAAGCGCTGGCATTGTATTTTTGTTTTACGTTTTGTGTTGACAGGTATATTTGGAAGTAGCATTTGTTAGGGGGCGTTTATTGCAGAGGGACGTTTATCGGAGACGGGCATTTATTGGAGACGGACATTTATTAGAGAGGGGCGTTTATTGAAGAGGGGCGTTTATTGGAGAGGGGCGTTTATTAGAGAGGGGCGTTTATTAGAGAGGGGCGTTTATTGAAGAGGGGCGTTTATTGAAGAGGGGCGTTTATTGAAGAGGGGCGTTTATTGAAGAGGGGCGTTTATTGAAGAGGGGCGTTTATTGGAGAGGGGCGTTTATTAGAGAGGGGCGTTTATTAGAGAGGGGCGTTTATTGGAGAGGGGCGTTTATTAGAGAGGGGCATTTATTGGAGACGGACATTTATTAGAGAGGGGCGTTTATTGAAGAGGGGCGTTTATTGGAGAGGGGCGTTTATTAGAGAGGGGCGTTTATTGGAGAGGGGCGTTTATTGGAGAGGGGCGTTTATTGGAGAGGGGCGTTTATTGAAGAGGGGCATTTATTGGAGACGGACATTTATTAGAGAGGGGCGTTTATTGAAGAGGGGCGTTTATTGGAGAGGGTCGTTTATTGGAGAGGGGCGTTTATTAGAGAGGGGCGTTTATTAGAGAGGGGCGTTTATTAGAGAGGGGCGTTTATTGGAGAGGGGCGTTTATTGGAGAGGGGCGTTTATTGGAGAGGGGCGTTTATTGGAGAGGGGCGTTTATTGGAGAGGGGCGTTTATTAGAGAGGGGCGTTTATTGGAGAGGGTCGTTTATTGGAGAGGGGCGTTTATTAGAGAGGGGCGTTTATTGAAGAGGGGCGTTTATTGGAGAGGGTCGTTTATTGGAGAGGGGCGTTTATTAGAGAGGGGCGTTTATTAGAGAGGGGTGTTTATTGGAGAGGGGCGTTTATTGGAGAGGGGCGTTTATTGGAGAGGGGCGTTTATTAGAGAGGGGCGTTTATTGGAGAGGGGCGTTTATTGGAGAGGGGCGTTTATTGGAGAGGGGCGTTTATTGGAGAGGGGCGTTTATTGGAGAGGGGCGTTTATTGGAGAGGGGCGTTTATTGGAGAGGGGCGTTTATTGGAGAGGGGCGTTTATTAGAGAGGGGCGTTTATTGGAGAGGGGCGTTTATTAGAGAGGGGCGTTTATTAGAGAGGGGCGTTTATTGGAGAGGGGCGTTTATTGGAGAGGGACGTTTATTGAAGAGGGGCGTTTATTGGAGAGGGGCGTTTATTGGAGAGGGGCGTTTATTGGAGAGTGGCGTTTATTGGAGGGGGGCGTTTATTGGAGAGGGGCGTTTATTGGAGAGGGGCGTTTATTAGAGAGGGGCGTTTATTAGAGAGGGGCGTTTATTAGAGAGGGGCGTTTATTAGAGAGGGGCGTTTATTAGAGAGGGGCGTTTGTTAGAGAGGGGCGTTTGTTAGAGAGGGGCGTTTATTAGAGAGGGGCGTTTATTAGAGAGGGGCGTTTATTGGAGAGGGGCGTTTATTGGAGGGGGGCGTTTATTGGAGAGGGGCGTTTATTAGAGAGGGGCGTTTATTAGAGAGGGGCGTTTATTAGAGAGGGGCGTTTATTAGAGAGGGGCGTTTATTAGAGAGGGGCGTTTATTGGAGGGGGACTTTTATTGGAGAGGGGCGTTTATTGGAGAGGGACGTTTATTGGAGAGGGGCATTTATTAGAGAGGGGCGTTTATTGGAGAGGGGCGTTTACTAGAGAGGGGCGTGAAATTTTAGAAAAGGAAGATATATTATAAATCTTCTCAGAAGGTTCCAAATAGCCTAAATATGTAAAATCCCCAGCCATGATATAGTCAGTTTTAGAATTGTCTGGTGTTTGCTAGAAGTAAATAAGATGCTGTCTTGTCAACACATAGTCAATCGAGATATGGTCTGGAAACTCAGCTAAAGTCTTTGGTCTATCTTTTTGTTCACCTTTATGCATTTTTGTGCACGGTCCACGGTCACTGACAGGGCTCTCACAACTTATTTGCATAGTCCTGTCCTCATCGGGGGAGGGGATTAGAACAAAGAGAGACACAAAGAACTTTTGAAAAGATTGTATAATATATACTATTAATACTGACCCCTCCCCCAACAGTGATGGTCTTTTTTAAGGAAATTTCCTTAAAAAGTGAGAACACTGGTCACTGAACACATTGTATTTTAGTATAAATTGAACAAATTGTCCAATAGCAACGTTTCAGTTGAATCACTCAACCGTGTTATTTAAATATTAATGAACCTAAAACAAAGGATGTGCACGGTGTAAGGTACGGTTTAACATAAAATCACAGCTCATTATAGGCGCTTTGAAGTTTGCCGAGTTTCCAGACCATATCTCGATCGACTATGGTCAACAATGAGTTATTAACATTGTGTTTATTAACCATAGGCACTGGAAGATAGGTTTGGTAGGGGGGGGCTGAACTTCGAGCGCCAAAGACGTGAGAAACCTCTATGGGGGATCCAGGGGCATGCCCCCCGGAAAATTTTGAAATCTAAAGTCTCTAAAATGGTATTTCCTGCGCTTTGGGGGAAGATTTTACAGAATCCTAAACGTTGTAAAACCTTTGCCGCCCACAACATGTTTTTCATTTTTCATCATTTTTTACGGCCTTTCTTAATTCTTGGCTCAGAGCCTCAGGCGAAAACGGCAATTCTTTGTTCAAACTTTGAGAAACATTTCGATATGGCTCATTCATAATACTTCTGGTCAGCAGTCATCAAATGCTAATGCACGGAGTACTTCATCAAATGTGTTTTGAGCTATCACACGATCACGATTTTTCTTACAATTGTCACCTTGCAGTGATATGGAATTTTCAAAATGCTGTATATTGAAGATGTTTAAATATTCAATGTATAATCACCCTTACCTTTGGCTCAGCTCCCCTTTTTTCCACTTTTACAAAGTTCCCCCCCCCCCCGTTCTGCCACCTATGTGTTTAACAGCTAATTATTGCTCTGATGAAGGCCTGAGTCAACATGCCAAAAGCTAAAAGCTAATAGCGAATAAATATTTTATGTCCCACAAAACTTGTCTATATATTTACATTATCGCCATGAAAACTTTCAAAGAATTAATCAACATTGTGTTTATTTTTCCTTCCCAGGGAAGTTTAAACACGTACAGATTTTGTGACAATGTTTGGACCTTTGTGTTAAATAATGTTCTCTTCAAAGATCTCCCGGATCAGGTCGAAGTTGGGAAAGTGAAAGTTGTCGCATGTGATGGTCGAGGTAAGTAAAGATACAGTATTTGTTTCTGTACAGGGTGTCCCAAAAAAAAAATGCCCCCCATCCATTGTTGTACTGCATCTTCTTTAATTTGGGTACAAGAAGTGAATTTTTGTATCACACCGAAAGCCTATCACTCCTTTGTTGTCTGAAATTTTCTGAGCTAAATAGTTGTCTACTTGCTTACTGGAGTCATTTAAAGAGGCAACATCAAAATTTGAACTTGTCCAGATTATGCAAATTATCTATGCTACCTACAGATTTGGAAAAATACAGGGTGTCCCAAACGAATGTCACCCATCCCGTTTTTGACCACAGCTTTGTTTGAGTGCGGAATACAAGTTTGAATACATATGCCTGTGAAAACTGACCACAGAGGATTAAAGTTTGATTCCAAATGAAGCAATGCGGCATCAAATGTGGGGTTCCTTGGGGTAATGCTCATGAGAGTTCCATGCACATGTTTGCCATGTAGGCAGAAGTGCACTTTACTTCATCCGTCTTAAGATAGTTGGACAACAATTCACTCCCGAGGAAAGAGCATTGATGGTACTTTCCAATCATGAAACAAGAAGCCCAACAAGGACAAGGGAAGCCTTTAGATTTTCAAATCTTGACGTAACATACATAATTTGGAGAAGTTCAAATTTTGATGTTGCCTCTTTAAATGACTACAGGAAGCGAGTAGATAACTACTTAGCTCTGACAATTTCAGACAACAAAGAAGGAGGGATGGGCTTTCGGCGTGATATAAAAATTTACTTCTTGTACCATAATTAAGAAGGTGAACCTCATAAATGGATGGGGGATTTTACATATAGGATATTTGGAAGTTTCTGAGAAGATTTGTAATATATCTTCCTTTTCAAAAATTTCATCTTCATGGACGTTTTTTAGAGCTGCTCCCATTGGTTCATTTTTGTAATCGATTAATCATTGTCAACAATCGATTAATCAGTTTGGTTCCCCAGAAACCTTCCCCAGCAGTGGATGATTTGGTGGGCAAATACACGCGTAAAAATCTCGCAAGTTGTTACAGCATTTTTGCCTGTGCCTGTAACAACTTGTTGACATATGTGAACAACATGGATAAATGAACAACATTGTTCATCATTGTTTCAACAAGTTGTTACTGCTTGATGAAAAAACAACCGTTGTTCGCGCATGTTGTAACAACCGAAGGACGTGTTGATACATCAGCCATGTTCACCATTGTTGTAACATTGTTGTTCATCGTTGTTATTTCGTCATGCTGTTACAACATGTTGTACCATGTGCGAACAACGTTGTTGGCTATAAAAAATGTGCTGTTGGAACAACTTGTTCATGACTGTTGATTTATCCGTGAACAAGTTGTTCGAACCATAAGCGAACAACTTGTTGACAACTTGTTCACGGGGTGCAGCACAACATTGTTCACGGAGTGCAGCACAACATTGTTTACGGTGAGCAGCACAACATTGTTCACGGGGAGCAGCACAACATTGTTCACGGTGAGCAGCACAACATTGTTCACGGAGTGCAGCACAACATTGTTCATGGCGAGCAGCACAACATTGTTCATGCGGGGTGCAGCACAACATTGTTCACGGGGTGCAGCACAACATTGTTCACGGGGTGCGGCACAACATTGTTTACGAGGTGCAGCACAACATTGTTCACGGCGAGCAGCACAACATTGTTCACGCCTGTTGACAACCGTGAACAAGTTGTGCGTTTTTACGCGTGTAGACTGGTTATCTCATGTGCCATCAGTGCCATTTGGCACTTCTTGTATCTGCGCAGCAGATATATTGCTATCGTGTTGTGTGTATGTGTGTGTGTGTGTATGTATGTGGGTTAGCTTTTTGGGGTAACCACTGACCTGTAGTGTGTGCTGTGGCGTAACTATAACCAATGCTTGACAATTACATCAGGGCCAATCAATGATCAGAACTTTTTGGTGTCCTGTCAGTTTGAACGATGGAAACAAGTATTTTTAATCCGATCGTGTTTACAATATTTCGTCCGCCATATCACGAAGTCCTCCGAAGCGACAAAGTTTTGGATTAAAATACTACGATTTTCAGGGTTCTATTCTATACGATTTTTTCAAATCCACATATCTTGTACATAATTTGACGTTCTATCTAACTGTACGAGTTTCGTGAATGGCACAAACTTACAGACGATTCAGGGATACTTTAAAATGATTGCGTTTGACCTAGGCCAAGTGATAGCATAATAATGCCATTTGATATTTGCGCTCATCTCAGTTCATATAGATTTTTCTCCGTTGCTATTCTATACGATTTGTTCTAATTCAGATACGTTGTACAGAATTTAACTCTCTATCTAACCGTGCAAGTTTTCCAAATGGCACAAACCTACAGACGATTCAGGGATTTACTTTAAATACGACCGCGTTTGACCGTATGTCAAGTAAATAGCGTAATAATGCAATTTGATCATTTACGCTCATGTCAGTTCAAATAGCCTTTTCTCCGTTGCTATTCTATACCGTTTTTTCTACAGAATTTAACTCTATATAACTGTTGAAGTTTCGTGAATGGCACAAATCTACAGACGATTCAGGGGTATACTTTAAACACGCGGTATCCGCGCGGGCGGTTCAACTGCAATGAAGATATATCCCAATACGGCTGTTAGCCGTTAAATTATATATTTCCGACAAAGTTTTTGACTAAAACACTATGATTTTTCAGGGTTCTATTCTATACGATTTTTTCTAATTCACGTATGTTGTAGAGTATTTAACGCTCTATCTAACTGTACGAGTTTCGTGAATGGCACAAACCTACAGACGATTCGGGGATACTTTAAAATGATTGCGTTTGACCTAGGCCAAGTGATAGCATAATAATGCCATTTGATATTTGCGCTCATCTCAGTTCATATAGATTTTTCTCCGTTGCTATTCTATACGATTTGTTCTAATTCACATACGTTGTACAGAATTTAACTCTCTATCTAACCGTGCAAGTTTTCCAAATGGCACAAACCTACAGACGATTCAGGGATTTACTTTAAATACGACCGCGTTTGACCGTATGTCAAGTAAATAGCGTAATAATGCAATTTGATCATTTACGCTCATGTCAGTTCAAATAGCCTTTTCTCCGTTGCTATTCTATACCGTGTTTTCTACAGAATTTAACTCTATATAACTGTTGAAGTTTCGTGAATGGCACAAATCTACAGACGATTCAGGGGTATACTTTAAACACGCGGTATCCGCGCGGGCGGTTCAACTGCAATGAAGATATATCCCAATACGGCTGTTAGCCGTTAAATTATATATTTCCGACAAAGTTTTTGACTAAAACACTATGATTTTTCAGGGTTCTATTCTATACGATTTTTTCTAATTCACGTATGTTGTAGAGTATTTAACGCTCTATCTAACTGTACGAGTTTCGTGAATGGCACAAACCTACAGACGATTCGGGGAATACTTTAAAATGATTGCGTTTGACCTAGGCCAAGTGATAGCATAATAATGCCATTTGATATTTGCGCTCATCTCAGTTCATATAGATTTTTCTCCGTTGCTATTCTATACGATTTGTTCTAATTCACATACGTTGTACAGAATTTAACTTTCTATCTAACCGTGCAAGTTTTCCAAATGGCACAAACCTACAGACGATTCAGGGATTTACTTTAAATACGACCGCGTTTGACCGTATGTCAAGTAAATAGCGTAATAATGCAATTTGATCATTTACGCTCATGTCAGTTCAAATAGCCTTTTCTCCGTTGCTATTCTATACCGTGTTTTCTACAGAATTTAACTCTATATAACTGTTGAAGTTTCGTGAATGGCACAAATCTACAGACGATTCAGGGGTATACTTTAAACACGCGGTATCCGCGCGGGCGGTTCAACTGCAATGAAGATATATCCCAATACGGCTGTTAGCCGTTAAATTATATATTTCCGACAAAGTTTTTGACTAAAACACTATGATTTTTCAGGGTTCTATTCTATACGATTTTTTCTAATTCACGTATGTTGTAGAGTATTTAACGCTCTATCTAACTGTACGAGTTTCGTGAATGGCACAAACCTACAGACGATTCAGGGATACTTTAAGTATGATTGCGTTTGACCGGATAATTGCCATTTGATATTTGGCGCGCATCTCAGTTCAAATAGATTTTTCTCCGTTGCTATTCTACGGATTTTTTTAATTCACATTTGTTGTACAGAATTAACGCTCTATCTAACGGTATAAGTTTCCAAAATGGCACAAACCTACAGACGATTCAGGGGTATACTTTAGACCCGCGGTGTCCGGCTCAACAGCCGTATTGGGATATATCTTCAGTTAGCCATTAAATCCTATATTTCCAACAAAGCTTTGCAATAAAGCAAAGCAGGGGATATTGCTGATAAAACTGGTAAGTATTTTTAACGTTTAGTAAACTTTTGAGTGTGATCTACCACAGTTTTTGTGAGTCATGATAAAAAATTATTTTGGTCATTTTTCTTAAGATCTTACAAGATTTTCCAAGATCACACAAGATCTTACAAGATCTTGACAAGTGATTCCCACAGTGGTGGGTTTGGCGCAGATACATGTACGCATAGCGGACCTTTTGTTTTATTTTTACTCTGTCTAACACCAGATGATTTTACTCGTCAAAGTCTCCTGACATGGTGGGAGCTAAAGGGTTAATAAACTATCTCCTTAAAGTGCCTCTATGGCCTGTGGGTCTTTACTTATTTAAATAACTTAGGTTAAAAGAAAATGTTTCCCGATATTTTATCTCAAAAATATTAAATCCCCACCCATTAACAGCGCTCACCCCAAATCGCACCATTTTGAAAGTTAAAAGATTACCAGGGTTAAGTCACGTTGGCCTGAAAAACAGAGAAAAATCTTCTCGACGTTTCGAGCGAAGGCCCTTCGTCAGGAGAAATTAGTAAACAACTCACATGTGGTCACGCGTATTTATAGCAGAGCTACAATGGGAATCACGTGAACACATGTAAGCCAATAAAAACAAAGTAAACAAATAAATTAATATGTAATTTTAGCCTGTGTGCAGGTGCTGACCCAATTTGTGGGTCAGCTACCTGCAAATAGGCAAAGAAACAGGTTATAAATCACTATTTACGTCATCAGGAAAAGGTTAAGGAAAAGGTGTGGAATATGGTGGAGTGAGCTAAATGAAAGAGAATCGCTCATTGAGGCCGTGAGGGTGAATGGTACCAAGTTTGTAAATGAGACGCATTTCTTGTTTACGACGAGTATCGTTACAACCTGTAATGGGCTGAATAGCGTAGATTTTAATGTTAGAAAAGGAGTGGTTGGCACTGTTGAAGTGCCTGGCAACAGGTTTGTTTTGCACATTGTTTTTGACATCACGAAGGTGTTCAACAAACCTGTCACCTAAACGTCTTCTAGTTTCTCCGATGTAAAGCATGGGACATTTACTGCAAGAGATACAGTAAATGAGGTTGGAGGAAGTGTAAGTGAAACTATGGGTTATGTTGAACCTACATTTTGGAGCCGAAATTGAAATTGAGGAGTCTAAATATTTACAGGTGTTGCACCTACCACGACAGCAAGAGCTGGTGCCAACATGTGATACCAAGGCTTGCTGCAGTGAGCTGTGAACAATGTTTTCCCGGATGTTTTTGCTATGCCGAAAAGATACTAGGGGTTTCTCAGAGAAAATGGAAGATGTTTCTGGGTCATTTTTAATGAGGTCGAAATTGCGGCTAATGATGTCCCTTACTTTGAAATTGAAGGGATGAAAAGTGAGACCTAGAGGTACTTTTTCATTAGAAATGGTAGCCAAAGGTTCGCTTAAGGTGTCTGAACGGGAAATGTTGGAGACCTTGTGTAAGGCAGTGTCTAAGAGGTGGGAAGGATAACCACGATTAACAAAAAAGTTTCTCATTTCCAAACATTTGGCATTGAAATCGTCGTCTTCACTGCAGAGGCGGCGAAGACGAAGAAATTGAGAGAAAGGAATGGAAGTTTTGGTGAAGGGATGAAAAGTGAGAACTAGAAGTACTTTTTCATTAGAAATGGTAGCCAAAGGTTCGCTTAAGGTGTCTGAACGGGAAATGTTGGAGACCTTGTGTAAGGCAGTGTCTAAGAGGTGGGAAGGATAACCACGATTAACAAAAAAGTTTCTCATTTCCAAACATTAGACCGTTTTCTTGGGCCTGGGCTCTAATTGATAGATCTACGTCACAGTCGGAATACCAAAATTTTTCCGCCGAGTCTGAGTCAGACGAACCATCTTGGAACATATTGATGAATATATCTAAAGTTTTCACTGCTTAAATAAAGGTTTAAGAGACGCAATACCAAAAACACACTAAAATTATTAGTCAGAAGTTCGGTTCCGGCCGTGACATCACACAGTAAACTCGCACCATGTCCCTAATGCACGGTCACAGTTATATAGGTACCAACTTGGGAGCGCTGTTAATGCTGGGTGGTATTTAATATTTTGGAGAAAAAAATTCGGGAAACATTTTTTTTTAAGATGGCACACCAGGGTTTTATCCAAGCACTTGAAGTTAGGTCCGTTTTTTTTGGACAGATTGAGTTTTTCTTGTGGCGCACAGTTCTAAGGGGTCTGTCTGGGGCTATGCCCCCCTCGGAAAAGTTTTGAAATTTGGGTCTCTAAAATGACATTTCATTTTCCCGTGATCTGCCAGCGCATTAAAATATATTTTTAATGGCACATTTTATTATTGAGAAAATTACAGCATTAATTAAGATATGTGTTTGGTTCGTAGTTGTTTATGGTAGTGCTGACTCTAACCCTAATGCCACAGTTACTATTACAAAAGACACATGCCTAAACCTAACCAAAACCATTTAATTAACGTGAAGTAGCGAAAGCCAAACTATCATGTGGACCTAACATGAAGTAGCTATTAAGGATGCTGCTGTGATCCTTTGCATTGACCAAAAGGAATGTGGCTTCTGTCTGTAGGCGAGTTGTCGAAATCTCTATTGAATAAAACTCACTGGAAGATTAATGGAAAACCCACCTAACTTATAACTAATTTGGTACTGTTCATTCTTAAAGGTGAAGTGTAATACGGTATTAATAACTACAGATAAATACTTGGAAAAAGTCAAGATTTGAAAGTCAAAGAAATGTCGTTTAATTGTATCGTGCATACACAAAACTCAAGTCTACCTCAAATAATTTATTCGTAATTCAGATTGAGTATTAAAACTCAATCCCAGATTGAGTTTCTAGGTCCGGTAACCGGACGTAAAAAAGTGCTTGGATAAAACCCTGCATGTGCCATCAGTGATTTTTCTCGTCAAGATCTCGTGACACGGTGGGAGCTAAAGGGTTAATAAACTATCTCCTTAAAGTGCCTCTATGGCCTGTGGGATCTTTACATATTTAAATAACTTAGCTTAAAAGAAAGTGTTTCCCAAAATTTTATCTCAAAAATATTAAATCCCCACCCATTAACAGCGCTCACCCCAAATCGCACCATTTTGAAAGTTAGACCGTTTTTCTTGGGCCTGGGCTCTGATTGATAGATCTAACGCCGTGTTTACACGGCCAAAATTTAAGCGGGATCTGAGCCACATCTGACTTTAAGCGGGCTTAAAATGTCCGTGTAAACAGATCGGCGTAAATTAATCGCGATTAGTTTGCACCACCTCAAGAGGTGGATTAAACTGAGCACGATCAGTTAATCGCGCTTAACTTGGCCGTGTAAACGCAACGGGATTGAAAAACGCTTGCTATTAATACGGTGTTATTAATACGATAAAATGCAATTTTTTGCCCTGCTGTAGAAGCTTCCATCTCGCTATTCTTTGTTCCTTTGTTTGTTTGTTTCTTTTAGCTGCTACTTTTTCTCGTGTACCGATGTCTTCCGTTGTTCTTTGACGCACGCTACCCATACGAAGCTTCCAAAACTAAAAATATAGCTCGTCCGCCGTGTTGAATAATGGTGTACGTGTTTTAGTAAGGGATTATTAAATGACCGTGTAAACGCACCAAGGTGGCGCATTTTAAGCACGCTTAACTTAAGCGTGCTTAAATTTTGGCCGTGTAAACACGGCTTAAGTCACAGTCGGAACACCAAATTTTTTTCCGCCGAGTCTGAGTCAGACGAACCATCTTGGAACATATTGATGAATATATCTAAAGTTTTCACTGCTTAAATAAAGGTTTCAGAGACGCAATACCAAAAACACACTGAAATTACTAGTCAGAAGTTCGGTTCCGGCCGTGACATCACACAGTAAACTCGCACCATGTCCCTAATGCACGGTCACAGTTTAATATTTTTGAGAAAAAAATTCGGGAAACATTTTCTTTTAAGGTGGCTCTCTATAGTTTCAATAAATACGCGCTATTTCATACGCTCATTATCTAATGTTATTCACAAGTTTAAAAATTTGTTAGATAAATACTAAGTAGACCTTACTATAGCAGAACTATCGCAGATATGAAATACTTATCAAAAGGTTCAATTATTTGCTGTTACCATGGTAATAATGATGTTGGAACTTTGGTATATTTTCAAATATTGCATAATTGAAGCGGCATGTCTTCCGTTTGCTTCAGTGAAATTTTTTAAAAATTGCTGAGATGATAGATACTGTTGTGGAGAATATCCATGCACAAAATCAGAGAGGGTTGTATGGACAGAGTTTTCGCTATAAAAAAATTATCGAAAAAGGTTCTGTCTTAAGAAAGTTTTTTAAAATTATATATATACTTTAGAACTTTTTATAAACTACTTATTAAGAAAACGTTTCCAAGTCTAACATCTATGTCGACGCGGTCAGAATTTTGAATTAACAAGATCGCTATTGACGCATGCGTAGCGATACTATTTCTAGTCACCAGTCCCCTATTGAAATTACCGCAGGGAGCCACCTTAACCTAAGTTATTTAAATATGTAAAGATCCCACAGACAATGGCACTTTTTATGTTTTACTCTGTCTAAGGCCTAAAAACAATACCTACCTACCTACCTACCTACCTACCTACCTACCTACCTACCTACCTACCTACCTACCTACCTACCGACCCTATTTTGTTTTCGAGTCATTGCGGGTTGCACGCATACAACAACGCCAAGATGGTGTCTGTTGTCACAGTTATTGTCGAACCTTGTGTTCACAATAGCATGACACGAAAAAGATTTTTCGCTTCAGTGCCTCACAACAAAACATCCTACCAGTTATTCTAAAATGACTGAACGCCAAGCTATGCAGTCTGCTCTGATGTTGTCTGAGTATGACTGTAGCTGTGGTTCACCTACACGCGTAAAAACACACAACTTGTTCACGGTTGTCAACAGGCGTGAACAATGTTGTGCTGCACCCCGTGAACAATGTTGTGCTGCACTCCGTGAACAATGTTGTGCTGCACTCCGTGAACAATGTTGTGCTGCTTGCCGTGAACAATGTTGTGCTGCTCGCCGTGAACAATGTTGTGCTGCTCGCCGTGAACAATGTTGTGCTGCACTCCGTGAACAATGTTGTGCTGCACTCCGTGAACAATGTTGTGCTGCACTCCGTGAACAATGTTGTGCTGCACCCCGTGAACAATGTCGTGCTGCTCTCCGTGAACAATGTTGTGCTGCACCCCGTGAACAATGTTGTGCTGCACGCCGTGAATAATGTCGTGCTGCACCCCGTGAACAATGTTGTGCTGCACCCCGTGAACAATGTTGTGCTGCTCACTGTGAACAATGTTGTGCTGCACCCCGTGAACAATGTTGTGCTGCTCGCCGTGAACAATGTTGTGCTGCTCGCCGTGAACAAGTTGTCAACAAGTTGTCAACAAGTTGTTCACTTATGGTTCGAACAACTTGTTCACGGATAAATCAACAGTCGTGAACAAGTTGTTCCAACAGCACATTTTTATAGCCAACAAAGTTGTTCGCACATGGTACAACATGTTGTAACAGCATGACGAAATAACAACGATGAACAACAATGTTACAACAATGGTGAACATGGTTGATGTATCAACACGTTCTTCGGTTGTTACAACATGCGTGAACAACGGTTGTTGTTTCATCAAGCAGTAACAACTTGTTGAAACAATGATGAACAATGTTGTTCATTTATCAATGTTGTTCACATATGTCAACAAGTTGTTACAGCATTGTTCAGGCAACAATGCTGTAACAACTTGCGAGATTTTTACGCGTGTATTTGCCCACCAAATCATCCACTGCTGGGGAAGGTTTTTGGTCGTCTTACAATGACATGTGAGTCTTTCATTGAGCACTCATACTGTGGTTCAGATCTTGGAAGAAAAGATGTCTGCTGTGTTTGTGGTGGGGCGAATGCAACAGTGGACCAGGAGCTTAAGAAAAAGTATAAGACAGTTCTTCCAATGTGCTCCTTTTGCAAAGAGGCTGGGCATACCACAGTTTGCCAGTGGCCTTATGGAAAAAAATGCAACTTGAGAAAAACTGTTACAATTGATGTTTGTTATAATAGGTGAGTTTCAGGCTGTTGGGCGCGCATCATTTTTCAAAAAAACTGGCAAGCTCCACTCAAAGTAAACATACTGTTGAAGATAAACAAAGTATAGATACAGTTTCTAGATGTTTAACACTGTTATTCTGCTGTTCTTGGCTCGCTAGCAAGTCTGTTTGCCATTGCTTACTTTGTGCGGAGCCCACCAAGATCCCGCCAATTCCTTTGCAAATCGATGCGTACGCAATAGACGAGTTTCAGGGTGTTGCGTGCGCATCGTTTTGGAAAGAAATTGGCGGCTCTTGGCGGGCTCCCCACAAAGTAAGGAATGGCAAACAAACTTGCTAGCGAGCCAACAACAGCAGAATAACAATGTTTTATATCCAGAAACTGTATCTACACTTTGTTTATTTTAAACAGTATGTTTACTTTGAGTGGAGCTGGCCATGCGCGCACAACACCCTGAAACTCGCCTATACCCTGAAACTCGCCTATTGTTTACATAGTATTACAGTAAAGACATAGAAACACTTTTAAACACAATTACTACTTTTATGGTTGAAATTTAACTGGGAGAAGTAATACCATTTACTGTAACAAGATAGTGTCAAACTGGGCTTTTGATATATATGAATTCCTTTAATAGTTGTCAAAGTCTTATTTCATGAGTGTGCAAAGTCCGGTTTTTCAGCTCCGGCTCCGGCCTCTTTGGTTATTCGGTGATTCAAGCAAATGCAATGCAACAACTAGCAATGCCAGGAACGAAGAAAACGTTATAGAACCGAACAAGTTTTAATTTGTTTTAACTTTAACTTATTAAAATAAGTTATGTTACTTAGCTACTACAAATAACAAATGAAACAAAATACAAAGTATAAAAAACCATAACCAGCCGACAATTTAAAAAAATAAAGAATAAAACATAATCCGAAAATCGTCATCTTGTGACTTGATATTCAAGTTAAAAACAAGATAAGACAAAATGAGAGGTAATATTTCAAAGTATAAACTGCCAAGGGTTTTTAAAACTTTTTATAATTGAATTTAATAAAAGCTAAGCGACCAATGTTGCCTTGTTCCCTGTCAACGAAAAGACTCGTTCAGAAGTGACAGGGGACGGTGGACAAGAAATATATGATAGAGCTAGACGTGTCAAAGCAGTGATTGTATTACAACATGATATAGCAACTTATCTGGTGACAAGATAGATCGCAGACATAACGACTTATTGTAATTTGGTGGTTTGACTCTTCTAAAATGACTCTTCTAGGAGGGTCTGGGGGCATGCCACCCCCCTTAAATTTTAAAAATCTAGAGTCTTGGAAATACCATTTCCTGCATTTTGGGGGGAAGAATTTACAGAATTCTGAAGGTCAGAAAACTCTCAAAACAAACTTGTTTGTTTGTTTCCATTAATAGAATAAGATTTGTATACTGTATAAGAACAAACCATAACAAACGCCCATTGGTCCAACACAACATATTGTCAAGAGTAAAGCCGGTTTTCCACTAGGCGATTTTTTTCGCGCGAAGCGACTTTCTTTTGTTCGAATTCAATAGATTTCTGATTAGTTCCAGCTCATAGCTCACGAGACAAAAGAAAAAGTCGCTTCGCGCGAAAAAAATCGCCTAGTGGAAAACCGGCTTAACAGTACTCATTTCTGGTATGCTCCCTTGCTTTGTATTGTTGATATAATGTTCAAGTGCAGACCCCTGCGTGTGCTAGAGTGACTGACTGAACAATTTTTCTGCCTATTGCAATAAAATACTTTTTGGATGCACAATATTAATTTACTTAGAAAAATAAGCGGTCCCTGCTCCGCTGACATACTGTACTGGGAGTTAATTGCTTCCTTTTAACAATTCTCATTTCTCCCTTCCAATGGTGTTGTAGAATCAGCTTGTGTTAGACAGAGTAAAATAATCTGACATTAGACAGATAAATAGGCTGTTTTTGACTGACTTGGGAAGAAATGAGTTATTTTTTCTCCTTGATTAATATTCTAAATTGTTTGTTTTATCTAGTTTCAAGCGATGCTCCTTCATAGCCAACAAACATTCGATCATTGGAAAAATAATTTTGTTATACAGTGTAATTACTATATTTCAAATAACGTGCTGTAGATATATATTCGACAATAGTATAAATGCTGTCTTCACTGTACTGTATGTTATGCAGTGATTGCAACCATTACAGGTATATTCTGAGATTAAAGGGTTTTTTTTTGCATTTTAACTAAATACATTACACTGGTCTATAAATTCGTCCTAACTTTTTTCAAGTGTAATGCATCATATTGAGTGAAAAAGCAGCAAAAGAAGTCTTTCAATAAGTTGGCAAAATTATAAATGGTCGAAGCCTATATAATGGTGAAAGCTAAAGCTTGGTTATCCTAACACTCCACTGGAGGGGAGGGGGGGGGGGGGGAGGGAGGGAGGCAAGCAAGCAAGCAAGCAAGCAAGCAAGCAAGCAAGCAAGCAAGCAAGCAAGCAAGCAAGCAAGCAAGCAAGCAAGCAAGCAAGCAAGCAAGCAAGCAAGCAAGCAAGCAAGCAAGCAAGCAAGCAAGCAAGCAAGCAAGCAGGCAGGCAGGCAGGCAGGCAGGCAGGCAAGCAAGCAAGCAAGCAAGCAAGCAAGCAAGCAAGCAAGCAAGAAAGAAAGCAAGAAAGAAAGAAAGAAAGAAAGAAAGAAAGAAAGAAAGAAAGAAAGAAAGAAAGAAAGAAAGAAAGAAAGAAAGAAAGAAAGAAAGAAAGAAAGAAAGAAAGAAAGAAAGAAAGAAAGAAAGAAAGAAAGAAAGAAAGAAAGTAAGAAAGAAAGAAAGAAAGAAAGAAAGAAAGAAAGAAAGAAAGAAAGAAAGAAAGAAAGAAAGAAAGAAAGAAAGAAAGAAAGAAAGATGGAAAGATGGAAAGATGGAAAGATGGAAAGATGGAAAGATGGAAAGATGGATAGATGGATAGATGGATAGATGGATAGATGGATAGATGGATAGATGGATAGATGGATAGATGGATAGATGGATGGATAGATAGATAGATAGATAGATAGATAGATAGATAGATAGATAGATAGATAGATAGAAAGAAAGAAAGAAAGATAGAAAGAAAGATAGAAAGAAAGAAAGGAGGGAGGGAAGGAAGGAAGGAAGGAAGCAAGGAATGGATGGATGGGTGGGTGGATGGGGGGATGGAAGGAAGAAAGAAAGACAGGCTGTCAAGACTTTAGAACAGTTTTTAATATTATTAATAAAACTTTGAACACAAAACCTAATTAATTATCATAACATTTGAGTGAAACCCATCCAACTGTTTGCTGAGCACACTTAGTTTTCCCAAAACACTCCATTACTTCCTTCGATTTATATTTTAAATACATCACTTATGAATTGACAAATTACTCTCGAAACATATAATGATTTACAGTTTGCACAGTAAAAAACAGTCACACACCATGATTGAAAAACTTCAATATCTCAGCACTGTTTTATCTTCTTCGACGAGAATAATGCGTATTGTGTTGGTGTGTTTGGCACCAAATTTCCAGCCTGATACCAAGACAACCGACACACCAACTTTCAAGAACCCCATACTCTTTCCTTCCTCTATGGCGAAGTTTAGCCGATCTTCAAGGTCAGCAAACCAGTCTTCAGTGTTGTATTTGGCGTAGATAAGAGGAAAGCAACCGCGATATAAGTGAAGTTGTTTAGCTGCGCGCTCATCTCGTGTTATGGCGATGATGGGGCATCGTGGACGATAGCGAGACAACAGATGAGCAGTTCTGAAATGAAATGGAGTAAAAAGAAACGAAATAAAATGAAAAAGAAATGAAAGAAAAAGAAAAAATGAAAAGAAATGATATAAAAAGAAATGGAATGGAATACTGTAAAAAGAAATGAAATAAAATGAAGAAATAGAATAAAATGAAAAGAAATGGAATGGAATAAAAAGAAATGAAATAAAATGGAATTGGAAAAAAAGAAATGAAAGAAAATGAAAAAGAAATGAAAGAAAAAGAAATAAAATGAAAAAAGAAATAAAAAGAAAAGAAATGATATAAAAAGAAATGGAATGGAATACTGTAAAAAGAAATGAAATAAAAAAGAAATGAATGGAATAAAAAGAAATGAAATAAAATGAAAAAAGAAATGAAATAAAATGAAAAAAGAAATGAAATAAGAAGAAATAGAAGAAAATGAAAAAAGAAATGAAATAAAAAGAAATGGAATGAAATAAAAAGAAATGAAATAAAATGAAAAACGAAATGAAATGGAATAACAAGAAATGAAATAAAATGAAAAAAGAAATGGAATAAAATGAAAAGAAATGGAATGGAATAAAAAGAAATGAAATGGAATAAAATGAAAAAAGAAATGAAATAAAAAGAAATGAAATAAAAAGAAAAAAGGAATAAAATGAAATAATAAATGAAAAGAATTAAAAAGAAATAAAATGAAATAAAAGAACACTCAATGTTCTTACTTACTCTCCTGTGTGTGTCATGCAAATTATTGCAGCACAATTCTGCTTGAAGGAAGCGTCCACTGCTGCTATGGCAACAGTTTCAGGAATGGATGCGGGTGTTTCGACCAACTGACGAATCTCGTTGAAAAACTGGCGATGGTACATGGCTGCTTCTGCTTCACAACAAATTTTGTGCATTACCTAAAACAAAACTAAATTATACACTGCAGCTCCCTAACTCTCGAAATTTCTAACTCTCTGACTCACTCTCTAACTCTTTAACTCTCTATCTCTCTCTTACTCCATAACTCTCCAACTCTCGAACTCTCCAACTCTCCAACTCTCCAACTCTCCAACTCCCTAACTCTTTAACTCTCTAACTCTTCAACTCTCTCGAACTCTCACTCCATAACTCTATAACTCTATAACTCACCAACTCTCCAACTCTTTAACTCTTTAACTCTCCAACTCTCCAACTCTCTAACTCTTTAACTCTCCAACTCTCCAACTCTCTAACTCTTCAACTCTCTCTAACTCTAACTCTCACTCCATAACTCTCCAACTCTCTAACTCTCCAACTCTCCAACCATCCAACCCTCCAACTCCCCAACTCCCCAACCCTCCAACTCTCTAACCCTCCAACTCTCCAACTCTCCAACTCTCCAATTCTCCAACTCTCTCACTCTCTCACTCTCCAACTCTCTCACTCTCCAACTCCAACTCTGCAACTCTCCAACTCTCTCACTCTCCAACTCTCCAACCCCTAACTCTCACTCTCCAACTCTCTAACTCTCCAACCCTCCAACCCTCCAACCCTCCAACTCCCCAACTCCCCAACTCTCCAACTCTCTAACCCTCCAACTCTCCAACTCTCCAATTCTCCAACTCTCCAACTCTCCAACCCCTAACTCTCACTCTCCAACTCCAACTCTCCAACCCCTAACTCTCACTCTCCAACCCTCCAACTCTCCAACTCTCCATTCTCCAACTCTCCAACCCTCCAACTCTCCAACTCCCCAACTCTCCAACCCTCCAACTCTCCAACCCTCCAACCCTCCAACCCTCCAACCCTCCAACTCTCCAACTCTCCAACTCTCCAACTCTTCAACTCTCTCAACTCCAACTCTCACTCCATAACTCTCTAACTCTCCAACTCTCCAACTCTCCAACCCTCCAACCCTCCAACCCTCCAACTCTCCAACTCTCCAACTCTTCAACTCTCTCTAACTCCAACTCTCACTCCATAACTCTCTAACTCTCCAACTCTCCAACTCTCCAACCCTCCAACTCTCCAACTCTCCAACTCTCCAACTCCCCAACTCTCTAACCCTCCAACTCTCCAACTCCCCAACTCTCTCACTCTCTCACTCTCTCACTCTCTCACTCTCTCACTCTCTCACTCTCTCACTCTCTCACTCTCCCACTCTCTCACTCTCCAACTCTCTCACTCTCCAACTCCAACTCCAACTCTCCAACCCTGCAATTCTCCAACTCTCCAACCCTCCAACTCTCCAACTCTCTCACTCTCCAACTCTCTCACTCTCCAACTCCAACTCTCTAACTCTCTCACTCTCCAACTCCAACTCTCTAACTCTCTCCAACTCTCCAACTCCTAACTCTCTCACTCTCCAACTCTCCAACCCCTAACTCTCTCACTCCCGAACTGTCTCACTCTCCAACTCTCTCACTCTCCAACTCTCTCACTCTCCAACTCTCTCACTCTCCAACTCTCTCACTCTCCAACTCTCTCACTCTCCAACTCTCTCACTCTCCAACTCTCTCACTCTCCAACTCTCTCACTCCCGAACTCTCTCACTCTCCAACTCTCTCACTCTCCAACTCTCTCACTCTCCAACTCTCTCACTCTCCAACTCCCCAACCCCTAACTCTCTCGCACTCCAACTCCCAAACTCTCCAACTCTTAACTCTCCAACTCTCAAACTCTCCAACTCTCCAACTCTCTCACTCTCCAACTCTCCAACCCCTAACTCTCTCACTCTCTAACTCTCCAACACTCTAACTCCAACTCTCTAACTCTATTAACTCTCTTGTTATATGCATGACAAAATTACTGCAATCTGATTGGCTAAGAGGAGTGCAATTATATCGTTAATTATATATCCTTCTGTAATCAGGCCCAAATACTGCCATTTCATTGGTTTAGAGGAGTGCGATTTGAGCATTAATCGCACCTCTTGCTAGCTGTAATCGCACACCTGCTTCAGCCAATGGAAATCAAGCTAGCTATCAAAATTGTCCAATCACAGTTCAGCACCTCAGCTGTAGGATTTTGCGGGATTTTTCAAAAAATTAAAAAATGAAGGATTTTAAATATTAAAATATAGAATTTAAATTTGTATTTTTTTGTATACGTTTTGAAAACAGTGTCGTGTCCCCAACAAATTAAAAACAAAGTATTACCCAGATTGGCACCCGGGTATTTCTTAAATATTTTAGTCAGTAAAGT
This sequence comes from Corallium rubrum, assembly GCA_964035015.1. NCBI lineage: Eukaryota > Metazoa > Cnidaria > Anthozoa > Scleralcyonacea > Coralliidae > Corallium > Corallium rubrum. Next base: position 6,557,505 of record OZ036015.1, read on the forward strand.
AGCAACACTCGGTGAAATACAGTAAAGCTTAAACTGCATGAGTGTGTTTATAAATACATGCGTATAAACACACTATAAAGTAAAGACAAACAGCACTAAATTACTCACATTTTTGGTTCTTGTCATTCTTTATCAATAACTCCCGGTTTTACCTCACATATAATTGTATGAACTCCTCATAAATTCACTTTATTATTAAAAAAACTCCTCGACGAGTCTCCGTATATTAAAAGAAATGGCCGCCTGACATTTGCATTTTTTGCGGGCCATGTTGAGAGGCCTAGGTCTAGAACCCAAAGGTTGGACTACTATGAAGTATTTGCTGTCGAAAACAAAGAAGACGAGGACATGACCTGATTACAGAAGGATATATAATTAATGGGCAATAGAACGAATTGAATCGTGCTATTAATGCCAAATCATACTCGTGGTTAGCAAATCAACCTCCCGCTTCGCGGTCGGTCGATTTTGTAATCACTCATATGATTTTGGCATTAATAGCACTCCTCGTCGTTCTATTACCCCCATTAATTGCACTCTCCGGAGTGCAAATTAATGTTACCATGGTAACAGTGGTAAAAAATAAAATTCAAAATGGCGGCGTATTTTCAAATTGAAAGATTTTGACTTTTCCAACGACTTGTGGAACACTTTCAACTGAAAATTTCATGTAAATATTTGAAGATCAATACAGGTAACATCTGCTCACCATAAGTGAAACTGTTTGTTGTCCAGTTTTAACGAAACAAGATGTTTTCAAACGCGCGAATTACTACGAAGCGTACAACAAGGATTGACACTTCAGGTAATTGTAAATTGGTTTTGAAGTTTGTGATTACTTATAGTTAGTTGCCAGAAAGAAAAATTAATTCACTGCTTTGAATAACGTTTTAAGATTGTCTGTGGTTGTATGGCCAATAAACATTCAAATTAAGACAAAAATTTTTGACTGTAATTAAGATAGATATCGTAATTTTGTCATGCATATAATAAACAAGTAATCATATGATTTTGCTCATGCAATTAATGATTTTACACTACTCGTGATATTTGAAAATTGAGCCAAATTACACTCGCCTACGGCTCGTGCAATTTTGGATCAATTTTCAAACATCACTCGTAGTGTAAAATCATTAATTGCACTCGCTATCATATGATTACCAATACTAACTCAACAATTAACTTACTTCAACAGACTTAATAGGGTACTTTCCTTTGGCTGTTTCTCCTGACAACATGACGCAATCAGCACCTTCTAACACAGCATTAGCAACATCTGAACCTTCAGCACGTGTTGGCCTTGGCTTTGATATCATGCTATCCAACATCTAGAGGAAAAAAGAATGAGTTCTATAATACCAATTTAAAACTAGATTGTGTAAAAGACACCATACTGCCATTTGCGTTCGAGCGTTTAGCGAATAACTAAGTTGTTTTCGAGTTTTGAAACAAACGTTGTCCGATGACAACTATATGTTTGACAGATCGAATCAATGACGAATAGGGGGTGTAACTTGCCATCGTCAATACTTGTCATTGTTCTTTTCACACGGCAGCGTTTGCTTGGAATAACTTGTCTTTGGCTTAATTGTGAGAATTGGAATGATCCGTGAACGCAGATCGTCTGATAAGGGTAGTTCACGTCGATATGAACTACCTGAACGCATTTATTTTGTATTCAATGTTTGCCGTGGCCCATGAGAAAATATCAACGCAAGGTTGAAACTTGAAATGGAAGCAATAACAACGAAAAGTTACACCCCCTATTCATCATTGATTTGATCTGTCAAACGTATAGTTGTCATTGGACAATGTTTGTTTCAAAACTCGAAAACAAAACAATACTGTAACAACGTTGTTATGTGTGAACAACATTGATGAATTAACAATATTGTTCATCATTGTTTCATCATGTTGTTACAGCTTCATGAAACAACAGCAGTCGTCCACGCATGTTGAAACAACTGAAGGACGTGTTGATACACCAGTCATGTTCACAATTGTTGTAACATTGTTGTTCAGCCTTGTTACTTCATAATGCTGTTACAACATGTTGTATCATGTGCGAACAACGTTATTGGCTATAAAAATGTGCTGTTAGAACAACTTGTTCATGACTGTTGATTTATCCATCTCAAACCATTAATAATTCAAGAGGAAAATTGGTGATCGGAGGAAAAAATTACATAAATTAAGCAAACAAAAACTTTGATTTTCTCTTAAAATACTGATTTGTTTGAGATGCTATATCATACACTCGGAGGAGTGTTTCATCAGGAAATCCAAACACCTCGAAGTTTGTTCAAAAACCTCGGCTTTGTCTCGGTTTTCAACAAACGTCTCAGTGTTTGGATATCCTGATGAAACACTCCTCCTCGTGTATGATACGTCAACAAGTTGTTCGAACTATAAGTGAACAACTTGTTGACAACTTGTTCACGGGGTGCCGTACAACATTGTCCACGGGGTGCAGCACAACATTGTTCACGGGGTGCAGCACAACATTGTTCACGGGGTGCAGCACAGCATTGTTCACGGGGTGCAGCACAACATTGTTCACGGGGTGCAGCACAACATTGCTCACGGGGTGCAGCACAACATTGTTCACGGGGTGCAGCACAGCATTGTTCACGAGGTGCAGCACAGCATTGTTCACGAGGTGCAGCACAGCATTGTACACGAGGTGCAGCACAGCATTTTTCACGAGGTGCAGCACAACATTGTTCACGGAGTGCAGCACAACATTGTTCACGGGGTGCAGCACAACATTGTTCACGAGGTGCAGCACAACATTGTTCACGGGGTGCAGCACAACATTGTTCACGGGGTGCAGCACAACATTGTTCACGGGGTGCAGCACAACATTGTTCACGGGGTGCAGCACAACATTGTTCACGGGGTGCAGCACAACATTGTTCACGAGGTGCAGCACAGCATTGTTCACGAGGTGCAGCACAGCATTGTACACGAGGTGCAGCACAGCATTGTTCACGAGGTGCAGCACAACATTGTTCACGGAGTGCAGCACAACAATGTTCACGGGGTGCAGCACAACATTGTTCACGGAGTGCAGTACAACATTTTCACGGGGTGCAGCACAACATTGTTCACGGGGTGCAGCACAACGTTGTTCACGGGGTGCAGCACAACATTGTCCACGGGGTGCAGCACAGCATTGTACACGAGGCGCAGCACAACATTGTTCACGAGGTGCAGCACAACATTGTTCACGAGGTGCAGCACAACATTGTTCACGGGGTGCAGCACAACATTGTTCACGGGGTGCAGCACAACATTGTTCACGAGGTGCAGCACAACATTGTTCACGGGGTGCAGCACAACATTGTTCACGGGGTGCAGCACAACATTGTTCACGAGGTGCAGCACAACATTGTTCACGGGGTGCAGCACAACATTGTTCACGAGGTGCAGCACAACATTGTTCACGGGGTGCAGCACAACATTGATCACGGGGTGCAGCACAACATTGTTCACGGGGTGCAGCACAACATTGTTCACGTGGTGCAGCACAACATTGTTCACGGGGTGCAGCACAACATTGTTCACGGGGTGCAGCACAGCATTGTTCACGAGGTGCAGCACAACATTGTTCACGGGGTGCAGCACAACATTGTTCACGAGGTGCAGCACAGCATTGTTCACGAGGTGCAGCACAACATTGTTCACGGGCTGCAGCACAACATTGTTCACGGGGTGCAGCACAGCATTGTTCACGCCTGTTAACAACCGTAAACTTGTGCGTTTTCTCGTGTGTAGTTATTCGCTAAACGTTTGAAAGCAAATGGCAGTAACCAACCTGTGTTGCAATAATAACTGGTTTGCCAATACGCGCGCATTTTCCAACCATCATTTTTTGAGCAAGGAAGACTTTTTCTGTGGGAATCTCAATACCAAGGTCTCCACGGGCAACCATAACACCATCAGCAACCTTGATAATGTTATCAAAGTTTCTTACACCCTCGTGGTTTTCAATCTTAGCAATGATATTAATGTTTTTCCCTTTAGGTCCCATAAGAGCACGGATCATTCGGACGTCACCAGCCTTGCGAATAAATGATGCAAAGATCATGTCAACCTAGACACATGAAATCAGGATTAGGATTCGATTAAAATCATGTCAGTTGTGTAATGTGGAGAGTTTGGGGTAGAGCTGTGCTGTGGTGTGAAGTGGTGTGGTGTGCAGTGTTGTGCAGTGCTGTATATGCTGTGGTGTCCAGTGGTATGGTGTGGTGTGCAGTGGTGTGGTGTCCAGTGCTATGGTGTGGTGTGCAGTGGTATGGTATGCGGTGGTATGGTGTGGTGTGGTGTCCAGTGGTATGGTGTGCAGTGGTGTGGTGTGCAGTGGTGTGCAGTGGTGCGCAGTGGTGTGGTGTGCAGTGGTGTGGTGTGCAGTGATGTCGTGTGAAGTGGTGTGCAGTGGTATGGTGTGCAGCGGTGTGGTGTGCAGTGGTGTGGTGTACAGTGGTGTGGTGTGCAGTGGTATGGTGTGCAGTGGTATGGTGTGCAGTGGTATGGTGTGCAGTGGTATAGTGTGCAGTGGTGTGGTGTGCAGTGGTATGGTGTGCAGTGATGTGGTGTGCAGTGGTATGGTGTGCAGTGGTGTGGTGTGCAGTGGTATGGTGTGCAGTGGTATGGTGTGCAGTGGTATGGTGTGCAGTGGTATGGTGTGCAGTGGTGTGGTGTGCAGTGATGTGGTGTGCAGTGGTGTGGTGTGCAGTGGAATGGTGTGCAGTGGTATGGTGTGCAGTGGTATGGTGTGGTGTGGTGTCCAGTGGTATGGTGTGCAGTGGTGTGGTGTGCAGTGGTGTGCAGTGGTGTGGTGTGCAGTGGTATGGTGTGGTGTCCAGTGGTATGGTGTGCAGTGGTGTGGTGTCCAGTGGTGTGCAGTGGTGTGGTGTCCAGTGGTATGGTGTGGTGTGGTGTCCAGTGGTACGGTGTGCAGTGGTGTGGTGTGCAGTGGTGTGGTGTGCAGTGGTGTGGTGTGCAGTGGTGTGGTGTGCAGTGGTGTGGTGTGCAGTGGTGTGGTGTGCAGTGGTGTGGTGTGCAGTGGTGTGGTGTGCAGTGGTGTGGTGTGCAGTGGTGTGGTGTGCAGTGGTGTGGTGTGCAGTGAGGTGATGTGAAGTGGTGTGGTGTGCAGTGGTGTGCAGTGGTGTGCAGTGGTGTGGTGTGCAGTGGTGTGGTGTACATGTGGTGGTGATGTGGTGTGAAGTGGTGTGCAGTGGTGTGGTGTGCAGTGGTGTGGTGTGCAGTGGTGTGTGTGGTGTGCAGTGGTGTGGTGTGCAGTGGTGTGGTGTGCAGTGGTGTGGTGTGCAGTGGTGTGGTGTGCAGTGGTGTGGGGTGCAGTGGTGTGGTGTGCAGTGGTGTGGTGTGCAGTGGTGTGCAGTGGTGTGGTGTGCAGTGGTGTGATGTGATGTGGTGTGGTGTGCAGTGGTGTGGTGTGCAGTGGTGTGGTGTGGTGTCCAGTGGTATGGTGTGCAGTGGTGTGGTGTGCAGTGGTGTGGTGTGCAGTGGTATAGTGTGCAGTGGTGTGGTGTGCAGTGGTATGGTGTGCAGTGGTATGGTGTGCAGTGGTATGGTGTGCAGTGGTGTGGTGTGCAGTGGTGTGGTGTGCAGTGGTATGGTGTGCAGTGGTATGGTGTGCAGTGGTATGGTGTGCAGTGGTGTGGTGTGCAGTGATGTGGTGTCCAGTGGTGTGGTGTGCAGTGGTGTGCAGTGGTGTGCAGTGGTGTGGTGTGGTGTGCAGTGGTATGGTGTGCAGTGGTGTGGTGTGCAGTGGTATGGTGTGGTGTGGTGTGCAGTGGTATGGTGTGCAGTGGTATGGTGTGCAGTGGTATGGTGTGCAGTGGTATAGTGTGCAGTGGTGTGGTGTGCAGTGGTATGGTGTGCAGTGATGTGGTGTGCAGTGGTATGGTGTGCAGTGGTGTGGTGTGCAGTGGTATGGTGTGCAGTGGTATGGTGTGCAGTGGTATGGTGTGCAGTGGTGTGGCGTGCAGTGATGTGGTGTGCAGTGGTGTGGTGTGCAGTGGTATGGTGTGCAGTGGTATGGTGTGCAGTGGTATGGTGTGGTGTGGTGTCCAGTGGTATGGTGTGCAGTGGTGTGGTGTGCAGTGGTATGCAGTGGTGCGGTGTGCAGTGGTGTGGTGTGCAGTGGTATGGTGTGGTGTGGTGTCCAGTGGTATGGTGTGCAGTGGTGTGGTGTGCAGTGGTGTGCAGTGGTGTGGTGTCCAGTGGTATGGTGTGGTGTGGTGTCCAGTGGTACGGTGTGCAGTGGTGTGCAGTGGTGTGGTGTGCAGTGGTATGGTATGCAGTGGTATGGTGTGGTGTGGTGTGCAGTGGTATGGTGTGCAGTGGTGTGGTGTGCAGTGGTGTGCAGTGGTGTGGTCTGCAGTGGTGTGGTGTGCAGTGGTGTGGTGGGCAGTGGTGTGCAGTGGTATGGTGTGTAGTGGTGTGGTGTGCAGTGGTGTGGTATGCAGTGGTGTGATGTGCAGTCGTGTGGTGTGCAGTGGTGTGGTGTGCAGTGGTGTGGTGTGCAGTGGTGTGGTGTGGTGTGCAGTGGTGTGGTGTGCAGTGGTGTGGTGTGCAGTGGTGTGATGTGCAGTGGTGTGGTGTGCAGTGATGTGATGTGAAGTGGTGTGGTGTGCAGTGGTGTGCAGTGGTGTGCAGTGCAGTGGTGTGCAGTGGTGTGCAGTGGTGTGCAGTGGTGTGGTGTGCAGTGGTGTGGTGTGCAGTGGTGTGGTGTGCTGTGGTGTGCTGTGGTGTGCTGTGGTGTGCAGTGGTGTGGTGTGCAGTGGTGTGGTGTGCAGTGGTGTGGTGTGCTGTGGTGTGCAGTGGTGTGGTGTGCAGTGGTGTGCAGTGGTGTGGTGTGCAGTGGTGTGGTGTGCAGTGGTGTGGTGTGCAGTGGTGTGGTGTGCTGTGGTGTGCAGTGGTGTGGTGTGGTGTGCAGTGGTGTGGTGTGCAGTGGTGTGGTGTGCAGTGGTGTGGTGTGCAGTGGTGTGGTGTGCAGTGGTATGGTGTGCAGTGGTATGGTGTGCAGTGGTGTGGTGTGCAGTGGTGTGGTATGCAGTGGTGTGGTGTGCAGTGGTGTGGTGTGCAGTGGTGTGGTGTGCAGTGGTGTGGTGTGCAGTGGTGTGGTGTGCAGTGGTATGGTGTGCAGTGGTATGGTGTGCAGTGGTATGGTGTGCAGTGGTGTGATGTGCAGTCGTGTGGTGTGCAGTGGTGTGGTGTGCAGTGGTGTGGTGTGCAGTGGTGTGGTGTGGTGTGCAGTGGTGTGGTGTGCAGTGGTGTGGTGTGCAGTGGTGTGATGTGCAGTGGTGTGGTGTGCAGTGATGTGATGTGAAGTGGTGTGGTGTGCAGTGGTGTGCAGTGGTGTGCAGTGCAGTGGTGTGCAGTGGTGTGCAGTGGTGTGCAGTGGTGTGCAGTGGTGTGGTGTGCAGTGGTGTGGTGTGCAGTGGTGTGGTGTGCTGTGGTGTGCTGTGGTGTGCAGTGGTGTGGTGTGCAGTGGTGTGGTGTGCAGTGGTGTGGTGTGCTGTGGTGTGCAGTGGTGTGCAGTGGTGTGGTGTGCAGTGGTGTGCAGTGGTGTGGTGTGCAGTGGTGTGGTGTGCAGTGGTGTGGTGTGCTGTGGTGTGCAGTGGTGTGGTGTGGTGTGCAGTGGTGTGGTGCGCAGTGGTGTGGTGTGCAGTGGTGTGGTGTGCAGTGGTGTGGTGTGCAGTGGTATGGTGTGCAGTGGTATGGTGTGCAGTGGTGTGGTGTGCAGTGGTGTGGTGTGCAGTGGTGTGGTGTGCAGTGGTGTGGTGTGCAGTGGTGTGGTGTGCAGTGGTGTGGTGTGCAGTGGTGTGGTGTGCAGTGGTGTGGTGTGCAGTGGTGTGGTGTGCAGTGGTATGGTGTGCAGTGGTATGGTGTGCAGTGGTATGGTGTGCAGTGGTGTGGTGTGCAGTGGTGTGGTGTGCAGTGGTGTGGTGTGCAGCGGTATGGTGTGCAGCGGTATGGTGTGCAGTGGTGTGGTGTGCAGTGGTGTGGTGTGGTGTGCAGTGGTGTGCTGTGCAGTGGTATGGTGTGCAGTGGTGTGCTGTGCAGTGGTGTGCTGTGCTGTGCAGTGGTATGGTGTGCAGTGGGGGGGTGTGCAGTGGTGTGGCGTCCAGTGGTGTGGTGTCCAGTGGTGTGGTGTGCAGTGGTGTGCAGTGGTGTGGTGTCCAGTGGTGTGGTGTCCAGTGGGGTGCAGTGGTGTGGTGTGCAGTGGTGTGGTGTGCTGTGGTGTGCAGTGGTGTGGTGTGCAGTGGTGTGCAGGGGTGTGGTGTGCAGTGGTGTGGTGTGCTGTGGTGTGGTGTGCTGTGGTGTGGTGTGCTGTGCAGTGCAGTGGTGTGGTGTGGTGTGCAGTGGTGTGGTGTGCAGTGGTGTGGTGTGCAGTGGTGTGGTGTGCAGTGGTGTGGTGTGGTGTGCAGTGGTGTGGTGTGGTGTGGTGTGCAGTGGTGTGGTGTCCAGTGGTGTCCAGTGGTGTGGTGTGCAGTGGTGTTGTGTGCATTGATGTGGTGTGAAGTGGTGTGCAGTGGTGTGGTGTGCAGTGGTGTGGTGTGCAGTGGTGTGGTGTGCAGTGGTGTGGTGTGCAGTGGTGTGGTGTGCAGTGCAGTGGTGTGGTGTGGTGTGGTGTGGTGTGCAGTGGTGTGGTGTGCAGTGGTGTGGTGTGCAGTGGTGTGGTGTGCAGTGGTGTGCTGTGCAGAGGTATGGTGTGCAGTGGTGTGCTGTGCAGTGGTATGGTGTGCAGTGGTGTGCTGTGCAGTGGTGTGGTGTGCAGTGGTGTGGTGTGCAGTGGTGTGGTGTGCAGTGGTGTGGTGTGCAGTGGTGTGCAGTGGTCTGGTGTGCAGTGGTCTGGTGTCCAGTGGTGTGGTGTCCAGTGGTGTGGTGTCCAGTGGTGTGGTGTGCAGTGGTGTGCAGTGGTGTGCAGTGGTGTGCAGTGGTGTGGTGTGCAGTGGTGTGGTGTCCAGTGGTGTGGTGTGCAGTGGTGTGCAGTGGTGTGCAGTGGTGTGGTGTGGTGTGCAGTGGTATGGTGTGCAGTGGTGTGGTGTGCAGTGGTGTGGTGTCCAGTGGTGTGGTGTCCAGTGGTGTCCAGTGGTGTGGTGTCCAGTGGTGTGGTGTCCAGTGGTGTGGTGTGCAGTGGTGTGCAGTGGTGCAGTGGTGTGCAGTGGTGTGTGGTGTGGTGTGCAGTGGTGTGGTGTCCAGTGGTGTGGTGTCCAGTGGTGTGGTGTGCAGTGGTGTGGTGTGCAGTGGTGTGCAGTGGTGTGCAGTGGTGTGCAGTGGTGTGCAGTGGTGTGGTGTGCAGTGGTGTGGTGTCCAGTGGTGTGGTGTCCAGTGGTGTGCAGTGGTGTGGTGTGCAGTGGTGTGCAGTGGTGTGGTGTCCAGTGGTGTGGTGTCCAGTGGTGTGCAGTGGTGTGCAGTGGTGTGGTGTGCAGTGGTGTGGTGTGCAGTGGTGTGGTGTGCAGTGGTGCGGTGTGCAGTGGTGCGGTGTCCAGTGGTGCGGTGTCCAGTGGTGTGGTGTCCAGTGGTGTGGTGTCCAGTGGTGTGGTGTCCAGTGGTGTGGTGTCCAGTGGTGTGGTGTGCAGTGGTGTCCGGTGGTGTGGTGTCCAGTGGTGTGGTGTCCAGTGGTGTGGTGTCCAGTGGTGTGGTGTCCAGTGGTGTGGTGTGCAGTGGTGTGGTATGCAGTGGTGTGCTGTGGTGTGCTGTGGTGTGGTGTGCAGTGGTGTGGTGTGCAGTGGTGTGGTGTCCAGTGGTGTCCAGTAGTGTCCAGTGGTGTGGTGTCCAGTGGTGTGGTGTCCAGTGGTGTGGTGTCCAGTGGTGTGGTGTCCAGTGGTGTGGTGTCCAGTGGTGTGGTGTCCAGTGGTGTGGTGTCCAGTGGTGTGGTGTCCAGTGGTGTGGTGTCCAGTGGTGTCCAGTGGTGTGCAGTGGTGTGGTGTCCAGTGGTGTGGTGTCCAGTGGTGTGGTGTCCAGTGGTGTGGTGTCCAGTGGTGTGGTGTCCAGTGGTGTGGTGTCCAGTGGTGTGGTGTACAGTGGTGTGGTGTGCAGTGGTGTGGTATGCAGTGGTGTGCTGTGGTGTGCTGTGGTGTGGTGTGCTGTGGTGTGGTGTGCAGTGGTGTGTTCAAAGTGTAAGGGATATAACAATGTCATGTATAAACTATCAGCTCACCCCGTTCTCGACTCCGAACAAAATATCTGCTTTATCCTTTTCTGACACAGCAGGCAGATCAACAATGGCCTCAGGTAGATTCACTCCTTTCTTGCTGCCCAGTTTCCCAGAGTTCTCCACCACTGTAATCACATGATCTTCAGCTACCTCAGTCACTCGCAGACCAATAAGACCATCGTCCATAAAAATTTTGCTGCCTTTATGAACAGTCTTGCCGAGGTTAGCATAGTCAACATACACCATCTTGCTATCACCTTGCTCATAATCTTCTTTTTTTAATGAAAGTTTAAAGGTCTGACCTTCCATCAGATCAATTTCACCTGTTGCACCCTGAAAGAAAAAACACAACAAACAACTACTGTAAGAGGCATAGTGTATAATAATTTGAGGAAACACCACAATCACTACCTCCCTCCTCCCTTCCTCACTCCTTCACTCCCTCCCCTTCACTCACTCTTTCATTCACTCCCTCCCCCCTCCCTCCCACCTTCATCCACTCTCCCTCCTTCACTCACTCCTTCATTCACTCCCTCCCTCCTTCACATTTCACTCACTCCCTCCCCCCTCCCTCCCTCCCTCGTTCACTCACTCCTTCATTCACTCCCTCCACCTCCCTCCCTCCCACCTTCACTCACTCCCTCCTTCACACACTCTCCTTCCTTCACTCATTCCCTTCTTCACTCACTCCCTCTGTCACTCACTCACTCACTCCTTCACTCACTCCCTCCCCCTCCATCCTTCACCACCCTCCTTCACTCACTCAATCCCTCCCTCCTTCACTCCCTCCTTCACTCCCTCCTTCACTCGCTCCTCCCCCTCCCTCCTTCACTCCCTGCTTCACTCACTCCTTCACTCACTCCCTCCTTCACCATCCTTCACCTCCTTCCTTCACTCACTCAATCCCTCCCTCCCCCTCCCTCATTCACTCCCTGCTTCACTCACTCCTTCACTCACTCTTCCCCCTCCCTCCTTCACTCCCTCCTCCCCTCCCTCCTTCACTCACTCCTCCCCCTCCCTCCTTCACTCCCTCCTCTCTCTCCCTCCTTCACTCCTTCCTTCACTCACTCCTCCCCCTCCCTCCTTCACTCACTCCTCCCCCTCCCTCCTTCACTCACTCCTCCCCCTCCCTCCTTCACTCCCTGCTTCACTCACTCCCCCTCCCTCCTTCACTCACTCCTTCACTCACTCCACCCCTGTCCATCCTTCCCTCACTCACTCCCCCCTCCCTCCTTCACTCACTCCTTCACTCACTCCCCCCACCCTCCTTCACTCCCTCACTCCCTCCTTCACTCACTCCACCCCTGTCCATCCTTCCCTCACTCACTCCCCCCTCCATCCTTCACTCACTCATTCATTCACTAACTCCCCCCTTCCTCCTTCATTCCCTCCCTCCCTCCTTCACTCCCTCCCTCCATCCTTCACTCACTCCTCCATTCACATCTTCCTTCTTTCACTCCCTCCCTCACTCCTTCCCAACCCCTCACTCATCCATTACTAATTTGTCCATCCATTCACCCATCCAATCATTTCTTCATTACAATAGTCCTTTATTATTCAACTTACAGACTTTAGCAAGCCAGTTCTAATTTCAGGTCCTTTGGTGTCAAGAGCAATGGCTACTGGGTGAGGATATTCATCTTTGGCAGCAATACGAACATTCTTTATTGTCTCCAGATGATACTGTCAAAAAAAAGGAAAATCAGAACTGTCAAGATTTTAAATGTATAAAAGAAGTTAATTAACGTTGTGGTGTGCAGTGGTGTGGTGTGCTGTGGTGTGGTGTGGTGTGCAGTGGTGTGGTGTGCAGTGGTGTGGTGTGCAGTGGTGTGGTGTGCAGTGGTGTGGTGTGCAGTGGTGTGGTGTGCAGTGGTGTGGTGTGCTGTGGTGTGGTGTGGTGTGCTGTGGTGTGGTGTGGTGTGCAGTGGTGTGGTGTGGTGTGCTGTGGTGTGGTGTGGTGTGCAGTGGTGTGGTGTGGTGTGGTGTGGTGTGGTGTGGTGTGGTGTGCAGTGGTGTGGTGTGCAGTGGTGTGCAGTGGTGTGGTGTGCAGTGGTGTGGTGTGCTGTGGTGTGGTGTGCAGTGGTGTGGTGTGCAGTGGTGTGGTGTGCTGTGGTGTGCAGCGGTGTGGTGTGCAGTGGTGTGCAGTGGTGTGGTGTGCAGTGGTGTGGTGTGCTGTGCTGTGCTGTGGTGTGGTGTGCTGTGGTGTGCAGTGGTGTGGTGTGCAGTGGTGTGGTGTGCAGTGGTGTGGTGTGCAGTGGTGTGGTGTGCAGTGGTGTGGTGTGCTGTGGTGTGCAGTGGTGTGGTGTGCAGTGGTGTGCAGTGGTGTGGTGCGCAGTGGTGTGGTGTGCAGTGGTGTGGTGTGCAGTGGTGTGGTGTGCTGTGGTGTGCAGTGGTGTGGTGTGCAGTGGTGTGGTGTGCAGTGGTGTGGTGTGCAGTGGTGTGGTGTACTGTGGTGTGGTGTGGTGTGCTGTGGTGTGCAGTGGTGTGGTGTGCAGTGGTGTGGTGTGCAGTGGTGTGCAGTGGTGTGCAGTGGTGTGCAGTGGTGTGGTGTGCAGTGGTGTGGTGTGCAGTGGTGTGGTGTGCTGTGGTGTGCAGTGGTGTGGTGTGCAGTGGTGTGGTGTGCAGTGGTGTGGTGTGCTGTGGTGTGCAGTGGTGTGGTGTGCAGTGGTGTGCAGTGGTGTGGTGCGCAGTGGTGTGGTGTGCAGTGGTGTGGTGTGCAGTGGTGTGGTGTGCTGTGGTGTGCAGTGGTGTGGTGTGCAGTGGTGTGGTGTGCAGTGGTGTGGTGTGCAGTGGTGTGGTGTGCAGTGGTGTGGTGTGGTGTGGTGTGCAGTGGTATGGTGTGCAGTGGTGTGGTGTGCAGTGGTGTGGTGTGCAGTGGTGTGGTGTGCAGTGGTGTGGTGTGGTGTGGTGTGGTGTGCAGTGGTGTGGTGTGCTGTGGTGTGGTATGGTGTGCTGTGGTGTGCAGTGGTGTGGTGTGCAGTGGTGTGGTGTGGTGTGCAGTGGTGTGGTGTGCTGTGGTGTGCAGTGGTGTGGTGTGCAGTGGTGTGCAGTGGTGTGGTGTGCAGTGGTGTGGTGTGCAGTGGTGTGGTGTGCTGTGGTGTGGTGTGCTGTGGTGTGCAGTGGTGTGGTGTGGTGTGCAGTGGTGTGGTGTGCAGTGGTGTGGTGTGCAGTGGTGTGGTGTGCAGTGGTGTGGTGTGCTGTGGTGTGGTGTGGTGTGCTGTGGTGTGCAGTGGTGTGGTGTGCAGTGGTGTGGTGTGCAGTGGTGTGCAGTGGTGTGCAGTGGTGTGCAGTGGTGTGCAGTGGTGTGGTGTGCAGTGGTGTGGTGTGCAGTGGTGTGGTGTGCTGTGGTGTGCAGTGGTGTGGTGTGCAGTGGTGTGGTGTGCTGTGGTGTGCAGTGGTGTGGTGTGCAGTGGTGTGCAGTGGTGTGGTGTGCAGTGGTGTGGTGTGCAGTGGTGTGGTGTGCAGTGGTGTGGTGTGCTGTGGTGTGCAGTGGTGTGGTGTGCAGTGGTGTGGTGTGCAGTGGTGTGGTGTGCAGTGGTGTGGTGTGCAGTGGTGTGGTGTGGTGTGGTGTGCAGTGGTATGGTGTGCAGTGGTGTGGTGTGCAGTGGTGTGGTGTGCAGTGGTGTGGTGTGCAGTGGTGTGGTGTGGTGTGGTGTGCAGTGGTGTGGTGTGCTGTGGTGTGGTATGGTGTGGTGTGCAGTGGTGTGGTGTGGTGTGCAGTGGTGTGGTGTGGTGTGGTGTGCGGTGGTGGTTGTAACTGTAGGGTCCTGGGGCCCCGGGGTCTCCATCACCTATAGCTTTGACACATTTTACCTTCAGCTTAGTCACTGTTTGTTTGCGTTTCTTCACCCCTCCCCTCCTCTCCTCCTTTTTGTTGTTATTTTTTTTAGCCGCTGTGGTCTTGTCCATGAGTCCCTTCAAGCTGGGTGGGTACCTCTTTACTTATATGTGTGACTTGTAATGTTTTCCCTGAGTTAGACGGGTGACTTTGTAGAACTTGGGATGGAGGCGGTTCCATTGGTTTGGAGGTATACTTGCCTGCAAATGTTGAATCCTGGCTCGTCGTGGCAGGGTACCCAACCCAGGGTGCATTGATTGATTGATTGATTGATTGATTGATTGATTGATTGATTGATTGATTGATTGATTGATTGATTGACAACTTTATTTTAATGAGGATACACACTTAACAGTAAAAAACTGAAAAACTCGTGGTCTTCCAAATTACAATGTATGAACAGATGAAACAATATAAGAATAGAAAAACAAAACAAATGGTCATTTAAAATATACAAAATAAGAGATAAATAAAAAAATAAATAAAATTAGTTAATTATCAAAAAAATGTTTTCTAAGAGCATATCTGAAAGAATTTACAGAATCTTTCTTGCGAATATTAATTGGGATGTTGTTCCAGAGTCTTGAAGCTTGGACTTGGAAGGTTCTGCCTCCGTCCTCCATCTCGCATTCCATGTCAACCCCACACAGAAGATAAGGCACAGGTGTTCAGGTGCTGCGCAAAGGGGAGTCAAGACGAATGCCAGTGCTGGCACCACCCACTGACTTGTATAGTTGTATGGCTGTGTATGTGCGCCGAGTGCAGTGTGATTGTACACCAGCACGCCGAGCACTTTTGAAACTCATGCTGAAGATCTTCGGTGTGACTTACATGGAATGCACCCTGGTATCCAACATCATTCCAGCTGTGGAGGCACGATGCCCTGGGGGAAAGAGCTCATACTGACTCCAACCTACTGATCTGCATTTCACCAAAGTACATTTAGTGAGTTATGTTGCAGCCTGTAGTTAGCTGGCATGGGAGGGTTGATAAAGGTTGAACACCTAGCGAACAGTGAAAGAATGAATGAAATATTGTTTTTCAATTAGACGTCACGTACCTCATGAGATCCATGTGAGAAGTTTAACCTAGCAATGTTCATGCCAGCTTCTATGAGCTGCTTCAAAACATCGACATCATGACTGACTGGACCTAGCAAGCAAATTAAATTAAAATTGAAATTTAAAGGATGGCTGTGTTTGATATTTCATCAATGCAGATTTTATCATAA